>JBAWJQ010003971.1:0-29992 GCA_037783105.1 Bactrocera zonata
ACTATTCAGAACGAAGACGCGCAAGTTAGTAATACCAGCTGGCTGGCGGTGTAAATGATCGCTTTCATTAGAACTCCACAGTTCTTTTGTATGTCTAGTTCGGATGATGCTAGCTGAGTTTAATAGCCGGAAAGAGAGAAAGAGAGATGTCAAGATCCTCAGAGTACACCCTCGTCCCTACACCGCAGTTTATTTTGAACCCGTCGGTATAGATAGCGGTAATATCCTCCACCCCTACTAAACCACATTCAATTATAGAGTTTAAATTTAAAAATTACCTGGTGGACGGTAAGAAAATAAATTTGAGAATTTTTATTAAAAATATATTTAAGGAAATCCTAGAAATTCTTGCTGTGTGGATGAGTTTTTCAACCAAACTTACCCATATATATGAAAGATCGAATCAGGTACGAATGCGGAACTGAATCCTAATCAGTCGAGAATTATGTTAGGCCTCTAATTTGAACTCTCAGCTTTAATCGCTGATACCGTTAAACCTTTTTTCTTCACGGAGTTCAGTAAACTGATTTTCAACTTTTCCTTAGGCCAATTACCGTTATTTTCTTGCCCCAACAAATCTTGAATATATGACTAAAATCAAAACAGAAAAGTGTTTCACTAACTGACTGGTTATCTTAAAGTGATTCGGTGATTTCGGTGCGTCGCACTAGTTGTAATTGAAATAACCGAACTATAACACCAAATTATAGATAAATGCACGCGTACATATGTATGTACAAATATCGTTCAGTGATTTCAGGTGAAGCACATCTGTTTTTGCCGCCAAAAATTATTACTCAATTTCGGCACGTACGCACCTGCAAGCGCTTACATACATACAATTGTACATACATAAAACAATTGTATATACTTGTATGTATATTTGCAAAATTATCTGATTTCGCACTTTCGAAATTTTCTATCTTTTTTTTATGGCTTTCCCACTACGCTGGCGAGCTTTGCGTAAAAGATTTACTCTGTTGCAAATGAGCTGTTGGAAAAATCATGAAATGCATGAAAATATTGCGCATTGATCTATTCGGTGCGGTTCCTCCAAAAAAATTCATATCACAAAATTATGGTGAATTTTCAAGGTGAACGCTTCAATGCTTGAACGGCTGAGTGCGGGTCGGCAAATCGAGTGAAATGGACCGATTTCCAATAAACACAGACACAACGTGTAGGCTTGTATGTGTTTGAGTTTCGTACTTAGCGTGAACACAAGCGGAAAAATATCACTTTGCACACCGCATTTAAATGTATTTACCCATCGAATTAAGTGTATCGAACAAGTGGCAAATTATGCGCGAGTTAAGTGTTGAAAGAGCGATTTTAGCAATACATAAGTATATATACAGACATTTGTCTATATGCGTGTTGATAATCAACGCTTTTGGTTCATGGTTTCGGCATTTTCATTGAAGTTGCATTAATTAGCTGTGGTACAAAGCCTTCGAAGGCGGTCGTGAGATCGTTGACGAGATGCTTTGATCTGGACGACTTCGACCTCTTTAACTGATGAAAATATTAATAAATTGAAGGATATGGTGCTTGAAAATCGTCAAGCAAATGACGAGAGAGGTCGACATCTCTCGCGAGTCCGTTTTGGTGGATATTTTGGGTATGAAACGCGTTCCGGGTATGCTCGATTCGACCCGATAAAGCTGAAGCCTTTTCGAAAAGATTATGGTTTTAACAGGTTTCTGTGGACATGCTTGACCGTGCGAACTCTGACCATACATTTATGGAAAACAAAGACATCCCGAACCGACTGACTCACTGCAAATACAAGAATCGATATAAGTCATAAATTAATTCATTGAAATCAAGCTCTGTCGCCCTGCATAGACCTACTGGTCTTTAGTAATCCGAAATTGAGGTTCTGGGAGCTGAAGTATTTGTCATACAGGACAGTTCAATGCTTTTGCGAACTTTAAAGTCGATTTGATATCTAATTATGATACTTCATCTAGTCCCCTGAACTACGAAGCTCATGGATATCTAAGATGTGTTCTAGACAAGGCTGGACGGAAGCATGGCAGGGGTTCCAGCGTCTTTTTCATGACCATTTCCCTGTACTTTCTGTATTCTCTTATTACTAATGCCCATCAGGCTGGCTTCTTATGCCGACCGTGATGAGTACAACCGTCTTGTCATACTTTCGAGATCGTGTGAGTAAAGAGCATGCGAATTTTTCTTCTCTTGGCGAACCGGCAAATCCTTAAAGCATTTCATCTCACCCTGCTCCGTCCGGATAATTTCTAATTTCGATACTTCATCTAGTTCCTTGAACTACAAAGCTAATAAGGCTGCACAGAAACATGGCAGGGTCCCAGCGCCTCTTTCACGACCACTTTTCTATACTTTGTGTATCATTGTGCCCATCTGGTTGACATTTGATGCCGATTGTGATGAGAAAAACTGTCCTGCCGTCCTTTCAAAATCGTATGTGTAAAAAGCCTGTTTGCCTTCTCTTGGCGTTTCTTCATGCCCTTAAGATACTCCATCTCAGCCTGTTCCGCCCGGAGGGGTTGCAGTGTCTATCTCACGACAACTTCCCTGTACTTTATGTATCCAGTCGGCTGGCTACTGATGCCGACCGTGATTTGAACAACTAGCCTGCTGTCCCTTCGAGATCGTGTGAGTAATAAGTGGCTACCGTATTTTCTTTACTGGTTCGGTAGTTAGACGGATGGCAGCTTTGGTAGTCTGACAGTCTCAACAGCCGCTTTCCGGCTGCTGCTATCCACTTTCAAATACATTTCTGACGTCTGATTGTCATTGACCTTAGGTGTGTGAACTCTGAACTCTTTGAAACATTCACGTTCCTCGTCTGGGCGATTTTGGCTGCGCGACAGCTTGTGAGTTTGTATTGTTTTTATAATTTTTTTCGTTTAGAGTAGCGAGTATTTTGGCTCACTCTAAGCAAAAAGTTTTATTTCACATTTATTTACTATAATTGTTTTATATCAATTCTTAGATATATGAAAATTTATATAAATTTATGCATATACATACATATTTTATGCGTACGCAGATAATTATCGAGGCCACCTGGAAATTGAAGCGCGTGTAGCGACCGCATCGACACCTGCACGAGCTAAACGCTGGCGTTCCATCCGTTGCCCAATAATTGTTTCTAACCTTTCCGTTTAATCTGCCTTCCCCAAAAGGTACTTGCGGCTGATTTCAGTTCTTTTTTCCTGAACTTTTGTTGTTGCTTTCTTGCGTTGTGTTGTTGTTGAAAGCACTTGTGTTTCGGCAATTAATCGCTTAACGCTTCATCAAATTTGTATTACAACCGACTTGTTGCGAATTCAAACACATAGTATATGCAGATATACATATTAATAAGTACAGTGTTGGTCGGATGAATAGGACCAGAAACAAAAATGCAAAAATAAAAAGGGTGTTTATTGTTTTGCTTATGAAGAACCGACTTGTTTCGAATCAGAACACATCTTGATTTACATATTTAATAGTACAGTGTTGGTCGGATGAATAGGAACAGAAATAAAAATTTGAAAATAAATACGGCGATAACTGATTTTCAATTCAAATTCCCTTTATTAAAAAAATACCAACTTCTTAAAGAGTACATATGCAAATATATTTTTCATTTTACCTAATTATTTGCCCACCACTGTTTATAATCTTAATGAAAGCTTTAATAACAGCAGAAGTACTACGTAAACACCAAAATATAAATATAAATGTAAACACAAATATGTATTATTTGGCTGATATTTAATTTTAAGACGCTTCAGAAAAAGTACCGTTAGGTGAACCATTTTGCGTATTCACTCTAGTATATAGCACTCTGTTAGATAAATGACGTAAAGTCAATAAATCGTTCGATGAAAATAGGTGAAAAGTTTTATAGAAAATATTTTTTGACTAAGATAAGGTACGTCCTTTAAGGTGTTCATAGAATTGAAACTAAATATCTATTCTTAATATATATACATATATATTTTCAGGAGTGTTAGATCTTATAGCGTGGGTTATCAACTCTGTAATCCATAACAAGAGGTTCGGGTTTTATGATTTTTCGACCGAACGGTTTTCGGTTAGTCTGATCCTTTGTTTCTATAGCATATTTAATTAGATATCTTAGAACTATTCCGTTGTTTAATTAGATATCTTAGAACTATTCCGTTGTTTTAGTCATAGAAATTTCGGAACATTGCTTTCGACTTTACTCAAGACTTAGACAAATTTTAATTCGCCATAATCCAGACAAATCCCACACTTGGATAATTTATAGACCACTCTTTCGGATATTTGAAGGAAAGTTTAATTCTTTGCATTCTTTAGACCTGGTACATATTCGCCAGATCTCTCTTCCAATGGGAGTTATTTTGGAACGATTGAAACTATATGCCTTCCTTTGCCGAAAAAATCTGAGGTTTTCAATAAAATTATAAATTTCCTTGAGGTGTGGGTATCATCAAGCAAATACGAGCAGGCATTTGGAATTTTCGAAGGAGATGCTATAAATTAGAACCTCAGGTCTTTGACTTATGGAAACCGGGTACTGAAGAAACTAATATGGTGTTCTATGGTAATTTAAATAAACTTGTTCGAAACTGGGAGCATTCCCTTTAATCGTAATCCTTAATGCGTTTCAAGTGGTCGTCAACAAAAGGGGGGACTCTCATCCGAGGCTGTTTTCCTCCTTTTATTGGGGTTTTATTTACGTGACGGGTTTAAAACCCAGCGCATAACCCTGGGGAGGCATGTTTCGCCTTCTCACTTTAGTTCGCCTTCAAACGGATGTTTTTTGGCTACCCAGAGGATATTTGGTTTGAGACCAGAACTAACGAACTCCTTGGGTCATTTGTAAAACATTCGTTTCTGATCATTCCCAAGTGAATAGCGCTCAGATAATTTTCCTCACTTGCGTGAACTTCTATACATGATTCCATCTTCCGGATGTTCGGAGTTAGAACGGTATCATTATAATTGTTATTGTTGCTGTGTAGTGATGATGAGAGCACAGCTCGAATCTCTACGTAAATAATCACGTTCCAGACAAACAAAAGTCGAATGGGTTCTAATTCGGAAATTCCAATTGATGAATCGCGAAATCTGTCGGCCAATGAAAGGAAAAAGTCAAGCTCGGAGGTATCTCTTGAAACTAGATCACTGACTCGCCTACTTTTATATAACAGATCAAGAAATTACAGTACACTTTCCACCAGGGTATCGACTGTTGGCTTTTCCAAATATTGTGATTGTTATAGCGTCGGAAAATACCCCCGAAGCAATTTGAAGGAATACTTCCCAGGTGATAGTCTTTCACTGGATAAAAATCCGCGTAAATTCCGGTTACTTTAACCAGACTTCGGGAGCTTCGATTGCAAACATCGATCTGCTCACCTCTTTCAGTTCGCTTTGCGGTATTTGACCATTCGGTAATAGTTCGCAATTATGGTAATTCAATAACTCATTTTCGCAACACGCTCAGCAATTTTAATGGTAATGCATACTTCATATTTACTGTTATAAAGTGCTAGAAACTCAGCAACCAAACGCGAGTTCGAGAGTACTTCAGCCTCCGTTTGGTCCTACAATGCTTGCACACTGTGGGTGGTGTGCGTATCATCATTGCCTTAATGGTCCATCAAATTGTTTACAAGGCAATTCTTGTGGTGCAGCAATTGCAGGAGCACAGCAGCAGCAGTGCAGCAGCAACTAATCATCAACATGAGTCCGTTGCAACAGTGGCACTAGCAACAACAAAACTTGCGGTGTCTAATAATAATAACGCCACAAAAGCAAAACGTCAACAATGACAACACGATCATCATCAGCGCCAGCAGCAACTCACAACAGCAGCAAACGCAACAGTAGCAACAACAGCAATGGCTTGTAAATTAGTTGCACAGCAATAGAATAGTTAGTTGCTGCATTGTTGCATTGCTGACCTCCGTAAAATCGCAAATTTATTACAACATTTTCGCATTTTTATTTGGTTGCTCGGCCAGACGAGCCGGTGAAATGGTGTATTTTTGAGCAGTCATTGAACGATGTGGATCAGATTGGCATTTGGCGCGTTGCTTGGTTGGATGTTGGTCCGTAAGAATCTAGCCGTGATGCAGGAAGACTGTGCAACATCATCGTGAAATTGACAATTTACGATGTGCAGCGTGTGCAGCTTTCGCTTTGGTTGCACCACGCAACGAAGGTGTTCTTCCGTTCGAATGATTTGATGCAGAGGTGTGCCGACTTCCGTCATAATTAGGACAATAGCATCAGGAATAGCTGATACTTCAGTGTAGTTTGGTAGGGAGTTCTTATAGAGAGAAAAATGCAGCTTCACATTCGTAAGATGCTCAAGAAGTGCTTACAGAGGGAGCTTTACTTTCATAACAGTCTCAAAATTACTCAAAAATTTGTATATTAGACTGACGCCGCTTTCTTCGACACCCTGCTCTCAAAGTCGAGCCGATTACACTGTGATAGCTTTTTTCAAAAAAAAAAAAAGACAAGACCAAATTCGACGGTTTCCCCCTATTTCGGGTCCTACGAATCGAACTGCATCATTAATTTTTTGAGTTACAATCATGGTTTCATACAAAAATTTTTTTTGAAGTTTTTCATCAAAGTGGCCCATTGTAAGAGAAAGGCACATTTTTTTTCGGCCTCTAACTTTTTTAATGTTGACTTTTTTGGTAAACTTTCTTTGGCTAAGCTTCTCAGAATAAGTCCGTCTTTAAGTTCTTAGATGACTGTAAACCCCAAAATCAATGTTTTTTGTGTCCTTATAGCCAATATGTCGAAAAAACTGAAATTTAGTCCATTTTTTTTATGTTTTTTCCCTATCGTTTCGTCAATATTTTAATTTACCCTTTGATACTTATAGATTAAGTGACATCTTGTAATAGTAAGAAACTTAAGCAAAGACAACGTTCTAAGCAAACTAGCCATTAGAAAAAAAACTTGACAAAATTTGGATTTTTTAAAAAAGCTACACTAACTATGTTTGTGTGCCATTTTTTGTTTTTTTTTTTTTGTATCTTATAAGTGTTATCAATAAGTATCATTAATTTTTACACAATATTTAAATCCAACACAAATCAGCAAGCAACGAGTCAAGCTTTTAACCACTGAAAGAAACGTTAAATGCTTGCCTAAGAGTCAAAATTTAAGCATAGATTGCAGTAATTAATTTGACTTTGACTTCGCGGAAAGAACATTGTTTTAGTGAATTGTATATTAAGAAAATAAATTAAAATGAATAAGTGTCCAATTGGCTTATCGTTGTTCTGCTACGTATGTGGAAAATTTACAAGCCCTCGGAGTAGACGCAAAATATCTTCGGGAACTGCCGGCATCTACGAGGAATATTTCGATTTGCCCGTTATAAGAGACGTAGATTGGGTGCCAAATACCATTTGCACGCAATGCAACAACAACCTGCATAACTGGTCAAAAAGACTGTGCCTAAAAATGGGGTTCGGCATCCCAATGATTTGGATAGATCCACAATGGCATCATACTGGTAACTGCTAAGCGTGCAAGAACAAATTTGCTAGACTCAACAAAAAAAATACAGTTTACAAAAGTGTTCAATCTGCACAGCTACCAGTATCTCACTCAGAAAATGTTCCGATACCAAGATGTCCAAGTCCAACTGACAGATATATTTCGCCAACATTTTCCACCGAGCCTACAGATCTACTCTCAATGTATAACCCAACCGAAGTTGAAAGCCCATGTCGTCACTTGGAGATTTCCCAAGCCCGTTTGAATACGATGGTACGACAGCTGAAATTATTGCAAAGCCAAGCGATTTGTCTAGCACATCATCTTCGATCGGTAAATATATTGTCTAAAGATGTGAAGGTGTATGGATACCGCAAAAGACAGGAGGAGCTTTTAGATTTCTTTGAGGTTAATGGCGACAATACTTATCAAAGGGTAAATTAAAATATTGACGAAACGAGAAGGAAAAAACATAAAAAAATGGACTAAATTTCAGTTTTTTCGACATATTGGCTATAAGGACACAAAAAACATTGATTTTGGGGTTTACAGTCATCTAAGAACTTAAAGACGGACTTATTCTGAGAAGCTTTGCCAAAGAAAGTTTACCAAAAAAGTCAACATTAAAAAAGTTAGAGACCGAAGAAAAATGTGCCTTTCTCTTACAATGGGCCACTTTGATGAAAAACTTCAAAAAAATTTTTGTATGAAACCATGATTGTAACTCAAAAAAGTAAAGATGCAGTTCGATTCGTAGGACCCGAAATAGGGGGAAACCGTCGAATTTGGTCTTGTCTTTTTTTTTGACTATCACAGTGTCAGGAATAGTTGATACTTTAGTGCAGTTGGTTAGGGAGTTCTTATAGAGGCTAGGATCCAGCTTCATATTCCCAAGATCCTCAAAAATCCTTAAAAAGTTATACATTAGACTGTTCCGGCTGCTGTCGACCAGCAACTCTAACAGCTGTGCCGATTGTAGTCGGTATAAGTAACAACTCTTACATCTTCTTCTTCTTTATTGGAGTAGACACCGATTACGCGATTATAGCCGAGTTTACAACAGCGATAGATGGTCTTAGGAAACTTAAACTAATATAGTTGTAATGTTTTGACAATCATAGTCCTGTTGTTGATTAGATAAGTTGTCGTCGACATCATTCAACGGTAGACCCAAGACGCGTGCTGCTCCGACAGGGTCGGACCATAGACAGAAGGTTGTCAGATATATAGAGTTAACAGGGAAGGAAAAAAGGTGGCTAGTGTCATGCGGAGACTCATTGAACGCTGGACATATATTAGATATGTCAAGGTTCCGGATAAGTAGGAGCTTAACCTACTCAGTAACTTTGTCTGGAATGGGTGGCGTTTTGACTCAAGTACGCCATTCACTGAGATGGAGTCGGTGAAGGTATTCAATGGCTTCACTGTGGAGGGCGGTTAGTGCATATCTGAAGGTTGTTGCGATCCGAAGTCAAGTCAGCGTATGGTTTTATGATCGTCGACGTAGTTGAGGATGGATCTCTTAATGCTCCTTAAGAGGCGATTCCGCTCCAAGCAGATGACTGTAATGGATGACATTGGTGCAAAGGCACCTCAACAAAAACTACTTGGAAAGGAGCTAATTAAGCTCCTTAACTGGGAGCATACTGGCCTGCACTGTGCTGGTGTTCGATGGGGCATATCAAGAGACATCCTGTCGTAGTTCGGAGTGCAGTCATTCTGACATGTTTGAAGCTTCCTCGTCTGTGTTTTATTGCGTTCACTGCTTCCAGTATTCGATGCGGCGTAGTTAAGGACCGGCCGGCTGATTGCCTTGTAGCTTGTCAACAACGTTTCTTTGTCATTTGTCCATGTGCTGCCGGCTCGTGATTTACAGTCTTCGTGTCAAGCAGGTTGTTTTCTATAGAATAGCATTTTGAGGAGCGTCCTGTAGGACTTTAAAGGTCAAGATAAATAAAAGCAGGTTTAATTACTCGCAAAGTCTTGAAACGTTGAGTGAAATAGGAGATATTAATGCAAGTAAAACATATTTATATATATTTTTCCGGCTTCCTTGCGGTTGATAAGCGAAAAGTATAAGAACAATTAAATTGCTTTTAATGTCGTTAAAAGCTTTCTACTACTACTACTCGCTTAAAAAATAAGCTGACTCTTGATTCGAAGATGTTGTCCTAGTCGCATTTAGCTTTTTAAACTTTCCTACTTTCTTCTTTTTTAAGAAGTGTCTGGTCTTTTTTTTTTTCCCGTCGTGTATTTTATTCCAAGTTTCAACAATTCTCGATTTGTTTACATTAAGTATTTTCCAAGTACATACTTACATATATATCTACATATTAAAAGACATAAAATATCACACTTCGAAAACTAGACAACCCGTAGGGTCTTCCAAAATCTGCAAGCATGCTCTTAAGTAAATAATGTCTATGCGTTCAAATGAGTTCATAACAGCATCTAATACATACGGACATATGAAGAAAAATCGTACATAATTCTCGAAGTGACCTTTAAGTTTACGGCGAGCGGGTGTTAATGATGTTAGTGATTTGCTCGCTGGTGTAGCGCTTTATATTGCCTGGACTACCTTGAACTCGTTAAAAAACTGTTTCAGTTTGATGCTTTGCTGCAGATTACTTAATTCTTGAATAGCTTTTTCTCTCTGCTTGTTTTGTTTAGGTGATATACTCGTATTTTATGAGTTTTTAGTTCATAATTTTGAAACATTTTATGGAAAATGCTTTTGGTAATGATTGCTAGGCGTTGAGAATGTAGAAAGTGTGTGCATATATTTTACTCTATATATACACTTTTAACATATAAATTTTTAGATTTTATTTGAATTTTTGGATTTATAGTCTTGATTTGGTTTTATAAGAGCACAATATTAGAATCCACATATTTTGTTTGAATATCAATCAGTGTTGCAAATTGCTACAATATCGTTTGAAATACGATCAAAATTTTCAACACTTTGGCCAGTATTAGACTTCAAAGAATTTATGTTGATTAGCGTCAGACAATTGAGTTTGAATAATTTTTGTTTTATAAACAATTACTTAATGGCCGTGTAATAAACAAAGACTTCATGTTCCGAGCGCTTTAACATGAAATAAAGCAATGCAAGTGAGATCGAGGCTTAAACCCATTGGAGGTCACACTTTCAGACATTCCAGTGAGCTGGTGCGGGTAGAAATAAAAAGCGGTAAAATATCTGTAGTCCTGGTAGTTAAAGTGCTTTGTCGACTTACAAGATCTATTTACAAGAGTTCTATGACATCACTATAGCACATAACTGCCATACAAGCTGACCGATCAAAACTGAGATAAATTTCTTTTTATACATTTCTTCTTATTATTTCTTAAATTCGTCCTTCCTTGACAGCACTTACGACTTTTAAGAGTGCTGACTATTAGATGCGCTCCTTTGGGTCTGCCTAGGATTGTATAGAAAGTCGAAGCAGCTACCGGATATATGTTGACAAGGCGGAAGAGTGCGAGAGAGAGAGCGAGATATTACGATACATCGATTGACCGATTGACCTAGAGCTTTTAGCTTCTGTACAATTACCGGATGTATGTTGACATAGACAGAAAGAGAGAGAGAGAGAGAGAGGGAGGGAGAGAAAGAGAGAAAAAGAGTACGAACATCGGTTGACAGATTGACCTGGAGCTCTTAGCTTCTGTAGAACTACACATTCAGCGTTTTTCAGAATGTTATTTACTGGCTGAACCTTAGATAATTTCTATGCGGAGTCTCTTCAATGTTACTGTAAGGCCAGGATTTGAATTTAGCTAATCTCTATGCGGAGTTTGTTCAGTTGTCTTCGAGTACCTGTAAAGTCAGGACAAATATTTTCGCGCGACGTATTTCTGTGAGTGGTGCAAGCCGAAAATGCAGTGTCCGTTAGAGCAGAGGTACGCGATTAAAGCAGGCTTACGCAGATGTTGCTTTAGCAAGAAGTGGTGTGTTTCGGTGGCATCAGGCCTTTTTGGAGGGTCCGGAAGAATTCGCTGTCGTCCTCGCCCAAAAAAAGGAAGAATGAGCAACGGCATCGTCCACCATGAGTTTGTTCCTCCTCGACAAGCCGTCAACGCCAAGTTTTATGTGGAAGTCCTCAAGAGACCCAAACGAAAGGTCAATCGGGTCCATCATGACATATTAGCCGATTGAAAGTTGCACCACCACAACGATCCGGCTCACACTATCTTTCTTGTGTGTTTTCCCAGCTGCCCTACAGCCCAGTTCTGGCTCCCCGGACTTTTTTTGGTTACCTTGCCTGAAAAGGCCGATGAAAGGCAAGCATTTTGAGACGACAGTGGGGATCCAAGCAGCATGCACCTCGCCTTCAATGCTTCGAAATCCGACTGGCAGCGCTGCATCGACGCGAAAGGAGCCGATCTAACCCTGTAAGTTCTAGTCTCTGAGGAGTTCAAGTACATAAGACACCATTCGCTTTTTCTTCACAGCAGCTTTTGACGAAAGCGAAGCTCACAAATCCGCAGATAAACCGAAGTACTCTAAGCATTAAGGCTTAAATCAGATTTGAGCACAGCTTATGCCAACAACAACACTGACTACCGTGAATTTCTAGCTTATCACTCTCTACAAGTTTCTTCCTAATTTTTTTACATTTTTGTTTTTGTTGTTGTTGTGAAACGCGTACTTTGAAACGTCACTTTAGTCAAGTAAAGTGGCAGCAAAGTACACAACAGCAACACCAGAGTCCGGTCCAGAGCCAGAGCGCAAGATTAGAAAGCCACTTAAGTTCACTTAAAAGCTCATTAAAATGTTAATTAATGCGTAAGTGCGATCAAACGATCGATCATCTACCGAGGGAGCCGCAATGCGTGCGATCGGCCATCACAAACACACACACACAATAAACGATGTATGTTTGTAGAGATCGCTGAATGGCTGCTTGGATTTATGGCTAAATGGTTGACTTTCGTCGCAGAAGATGAAGGAATGTAATGAATTGAAATGGAATGAAATGCCGCAGAAGCGAGTTAACAAGCGCATAGTGGTTAAGGAAAAAGAGTGATCAGTGATCACTGATCGGTGATCAATGATCGGCAAACAACGATCAGCTGCAGTGAGGCGGTGGGCAGGGTGTTGAGGAAAAATATTTGAAAAGTAAAACATTCCGATTTGTACCATGAGCCAATTGAGTGTTTGTATTGGAAATTACCGTTGCCTAAGCGTGCTAGAAATATACCGTAAATGTGCAACAACAAACCGGTAAAGGCATGTAGTGGTAAAAGTATCATAATTGACCGATTTATTAAGATGCAAGCCCATAACCGTATAGAAACCCATAAAGAAAGAGTAAACAGTGATTTTTTTTTGATTTCGTGCTTTTTACTGAAGCAGCATACTCAGCATTCTTTCGCTTGAATATTTTAATTTCGAAACAGAAACGTTTTCTTGTGGTATACCCAGTGAGCCAAAATTAGTGGACTTAACTAATACTCTATTTATTTCGATTAAAAAGGAAATTACTAAGGAGAATTTAGAATGAGTGCACAGGGAGACAGTAAAAGCATTTTAGCGGTTTTTTCTTAGAGTCGTTTCAACGGAAGACGGTCCCGATTTTCTTGTCGGACATGTTCTTGTCCTGTCACGAACTGTCAGCAGGACTAATTTCTAAATCCAATTTTCAAGTACTTTTTCCTCTAAATCATATCGTATATCAAGAATAACACGTTTACTATCAACTTCTAAAACTTGAAGAGGGTTCGGTTTATTGTTAAACAACAATGACTTCCAATAGAACCATCAGAAGTAGGCCAATATTATTAAATCACAATTTCTTGGATTAATCGAATCTCCGAACCTTTTTCACAATAGTTCGGTTGTTGTACTTGCTATGTGGCACGTAACCTCGTCTTGTTGGAACCAGGTGTTGACAAGATCAACTACTTCCAATTGCGGCCATAAAAAGTTGGTTTCATCGATCTTTACCGCTCTCCATTGACAGTACCCTTGTCAGTAGCTTCTTTTCGAAAGAGGTAAGGATTGATGATTCCACCAGATCAAAAAACAAACCAAACTTTCAATTTAATTGTATTTAATGGTTCCTCCTGAATAATTTGTGGATTTTCTCTGCACCAGAATGGACAGTTTTGCTTATTTACCGCATCACTCAGATGAAAGTAAACTTCATCCGCAAATCCACGATATTTACGGTGGTCCAAGAGCTTCAGCTCTTGAGTGAGAAGAATTTTGAACGGAAACCAGCCCATATATTTGTTCAAAAATCGCCTATAAAGATGCCCGATAGGTCTAATCTGTCGTGGCACTACTTCCAGAGGTGCTGATATTAATATAGAACCCCGGAAGAGTTGAAATCTGAGAGATAAGCATTTTTCAAAACCCTTCTTTGATAATCCTTAGGCTGATTACATAGTATGATTAAACAACACTCGTTTGCTATTGGAAATTAAGATTAATAGGGGTTTTTATACAAAGTTGTCTTTGAACAGTGGGAAGAGGAAGTTGTAATATGCTTTCTTTAGACGATTTATGGCTGATCATGAATATTTGGTACCATTTGAGAAAATGTACTATCTGGTTTTTTTAAATCTCAGTCTGGAGATATCGAACTGAAAATATTTACACCTGCTTTTCTCCCCAAGGAACTGCTCATTTGTCGAAACGGTGCATTTCGGATCTATATGACACGTAGCTGCCATACAAGCTGACCGATTAAACCCAAGTTCATTTATAAGAATTTTTTTATTTGATAAAATATATTCACGAAATTCGGTACGGACTAATGCCAAAGGCAACTCCACAATTTCTGAAAAATTTGTTCCGATCGGATCAATATACCATGTAGCTGTCATACAAACTGAAAGATTAAGCTCAAGTTCTTTTATGGAAAACTTTTTCATTTGCAGACATATCTTGACGAAATTTGACAGCGATTATTTTCCAAAATGTAGCTACAATATCCGGCTATATTGTTCTGGTGGTACTACTATATCTTATAGCTGCCATACAAGGTTTTTTTGTTTCCTAAAACAAAATCGGTGGTCAAAGGAACGAATTTTGAGTCGATTACGGACATCCAGGCGGTCGTGACGAGGGTACTCGCTGACATCCCAGTCGAAATGTTCCAGAAATGTTACGAAGCATGAAAAACGAGCTGGAATCGCTGTATAGCTGCCCAAGGGGATTACTTAGAAGGGGATGGCAGAGTTGTAGAATAATTTTCAAATATACGGTTTTTATGGAATCAGTCTCATTACTTAATTGTCATACCTGGTAAAGGGCATAACCTTTTTAGACTGTAATAAATGCACCTATAAAGGTTTCTATGGTTATGTGTAACACACGAATATATATAACAACTAAAATCCATAAATATTTTCTTGCTATACACACACTTACTGCATGCACTGTACCGCCTTAAGCGAAAAGAAAAGCTAAAGCAAAACAGTTTTCATTCTCGCCATCCATAAGCAATTAATCTTGTGTGCATTACTCACTACTTAACAGGCAATGTCTAACCAGGGATAAATATTTTAAGAGGCCAACAGCATCGAGAGTAGTCAACGAACAGGCAGCGCCAGCGCCAGCGCCCGAGTTAGCCGCAAACAATGCACAATGGAGGCAACAACACAAATAAAAAGCAGTAATGACAAGCGCAACCCAGACAACAAGTCATATGTGAGTACATTATGACAGTTATGCGGCAAGCTGTTCGTATGAATGGGGATGTACAGTAGATACTGATGGAGTTGTTGTGGCGCAACAACAAAGGTCCAGCTGTAGTTTGTCGTCTTCTGCAGCGCGTTGTTTATGTGATGTTCTTATTTCTTATACAGAATATTTATGTTAGTAAGAACTTTTTCTTGTTGTTGTATATTTCTATTTAATTATTTGTTTTTTTATATTTTTTTCTTGTTATTGTTTTTTTTTTTATTTTTTATTTATTTGTTTATATTTTTTTTATTTTTTTTTTATTTTTTAAATTTTTTCCTCATATGTTTTTGCTTTTTCATTCGACCTTTTTGATTCTATGCCGCTTTAAAATGCGGAAAGCACACACGCACACCTGTAAACCTTTATTTGTTGTTGTTGTTGTTGCATTTTGTTGTAATGCGCAAGTTGAAGGTGAAAATTGCTAAGTAAGCGCTTAAATGCTCGTTCCAATACGATCAGCACGCAAGCGCGCAGCGTCAGCCACACCGCTTCGTACAACACCAGCGCGGCTCACAACATTGCTTGGCAAATATTTGTGTTGCTCGTTCAGCGCTCGTAATGTGTCATTTGTTGACATTTTTTTGACAGCACCAGCACCGCAAAAGGCCTGCAGCTTCACCAGGCGCGCGGTTATTTGTACTTGCGCGTTGAGTACATGTGTACTTAACATTTGAAGTTATACCCACATACAACAAGCACTATATGCATTTACATATAAACATATGTATGTATATGTGTGTGTAGCCAGCCATGTCGCTGCCTATATTTGTAGGTCTTTGGTGTCATTTCGGTAGCTGATCAATAACAAAGGCGCCTCGTTGTGAAAGTGCTTGACAATTAGAGATGAAAGAATTTATTATGTAAATTTGAGCAGCGGAGAAAAAACGTTGAAAAGGAATTTTGAAGAACAGTGAGAAAATACTACCTTAATGCACACTTTCATTATTACTAGTTTTTCACAATTTTCTCTAGGAAATTCAGGCTTTTGATGATAGTTATGCCATAGAGTAATGTCTAAAGGAGGCGAAGGTGTACTAGTCCCTATAGAAGCGCTAAGCTAAATGAAATTCATAGCGTACAAAGATATTAGATATAACCCAGTGCCGCTAGGATCGGGTATAGAACGAACGTTACTGTAGAAAAAAGCTTTCAAAGCGGAAAAATTACATTACAAAGAATTTTCTTTCATTCGTTATTGTGATATCTAGCGTTAAACACTTCTTACAAACATGGAGTTTACGGTACAACAAATTTACCGTAAAAGGTTCTGAATCTCACATCTAATATTACTTCGCACCAAAAACTCGAGTTCATTTGTAAATATGGTGTTTGACTTTCAACACTATTCATAAACACAAAGCTGACCATACGAAAATTTTGCCAAAAAATTATTTATGGCTAATATCTCATATTAAGTTTAATATTAAACACTATTCATAAACATGCAAAAATTGTTTTCTGATTGGTCTGTTCACTATTTTTACAGATGACCATAATATTGGGTGGTCGAAAAAGTTTCTTCGTATTTTCTTAACAGATGTCGTTGCAGTCGTATATCTCCATTGCGAGGAATCATATTGTGACATACCATACCATAGTGTTGGAAAGGTGAGGCTTCATTTAATCAATTAAAAAAATTAAATTTGGGGAAGTTGAAAGCAAGTTACAGCTGTTCAAAAATGAGTGAAAATAATGAAGATATTTGCTATATTTTGAAATTTTTGTATAAAAAGGGGAAAAATGCCACGCTAGCCATCAGTGAACTTTTTGAAGTTTACAGAGACGATGCTGTATCAGTTTGTTTAGCACAACAATCGTTCGTTCGCTTCCGTTCTAGAAATTTCGTTGTGAAAGATGCACCTCACTCTGGTCGACCTATCGTTGAAAAAGTCGATGAAATTATAGAAAAGATTGACCAGGACAGTCACATAAGTAGCCTTAACGTTGCTAAGGAACTTAATATTCATCAAAAAAGGTTTTGAACCATTTCCAAAAGACTGGCTACAAAAAGAAGCTCGATGTTTGGTTACCACATGCATTGTCTGTGAAAAACTTAATGGACCGAATACATATTTGCGATTCTTTGCTGAAACGAAATGAAATCGAACCATTTCTGAAACGAATGGTAACAGCGGATGAAAAATGTATCAAATAGGACAATAATGTGCGAAAAAGATCATAGTCCAATCGTGGAGAAACTCAACAAATGGTCGCAAAGCCAGAACTGACCCCTCGAAAGGTTATGCTCAGTGTTTGGTGGGATTGGAAAGGAATCATCCACTAGTGATTGACGATTGATTCTACATTTTACTGTAATTTAATTGATGAGATTGAAGCAAGCAATCGAAAAAACGGCCAGAACTGATCAACAGAAAGGGCTTCGTCTTCCGTCAGCACAACGCTAAACCACACACATCTTTGATGACTCGGCAAAAACTGGGAGAGTTTGGCTGGGAAGTTCTGATGCATCCACCATACAGCCCTGACCTTACACTAACAGATTACCACTTGTTTCGGTCAATGCAGAACTCCCTTAATGGAGTAAAGTTTCAAGAGAAGCCTGTGAAATAAATAAGTTCAAGTTTGAGTAGAAATACGAAAATACTTTTTCGATTACCCAATATTTATTCATAAACCTTAGATTCTTTACTACTGGTATCTAAGATGCGTTGTTTAACGGGTAACTCTGTTTATTCTATTCCGCTTTTCAAAATTTTGCCTAGTGTTTTTCCTGCAGGGAAAATCTGCCAAGTTAATAAAAAAAAATTAGCTCACAATATCTCAATGCAATTAAATTCATTCGATACTGATATTACTTGTCGAAATTGCGCACATCCAGTTTGAGTAGACGGACACGTGTACGAGGGTGGGCTCGACAAATGTTCGCTCAAATGAATTGATATTTCTGAACATCATTTCCACTCACTCATTAAGTAAGGTTGGAAATGGAATATAACTTATTCTGTATTTACTGCTGAGGGTTCTAGCTTGGTACAGAGTGGATCGGGTTTCAAACCCATCATGCCTTTATATGCCTATATTTCATACTTCAGAGGACAAATAATTGTGGAGCTAACTGAACATACACCATAATTTCTTTCTTTTATCTGGACGACATGTGACCTATATGCTATCCGACATTTACCAAATCGAAACTATAAATTCCAAATTATGGAGAATTAGGAAAAAAAATCCAGTTCGAGAAGGTTAAGCACAAGAAAACACATTTCTTTGGATCTCAATGAGCCAATGATATTATTGATTGAGATAATCGTCACTGAGTTAGAGCCGCAAGCCTTTGAAAAGTCATGAGATTTTAATGGGCGGGCGAATGTTTGGGGTACAATACTCTTTGAGGGCATCTATCTCCGATGTCTAGCGACAAAAGATGCGACGAGTTTCAAGTAGCAATGCTATCGCCATTATATAGACACACCGCGCCACAAGTTTCCCAATTAGCGCCCAGTTTCTTGCATAAAACTTACCAACGCACAACTCAAACGAACTTTTATTAGCCCCCCGCCAAATATACATGCATACATATGTACATATACGCTGTCTACATAAGTTTTACGCATGTTAAACGACCAACAAGGATTTCTAATCGATTGCAGCAAAGCGAAAACAAGCAAAATTAAGCGACTCATTAAAAATGCACGCGCGCGGCAGACACAAACGCGGCAGCGCATATTAATTGCAACTGCGCGCACACATATATACATACATACATATGTACATGCGTACATGTGCAACGAATCACAATTATAATAAATAAAATATCTGATTGCAATGGAAACGCATGTGTGCATATAATCGGACACGCGTTTTATTTTCGGTAACAAAGTTGCAATCGAGCGCTCAAACGACGAGCGAACAAACGAACGCAACGTGCAGCGCGTTGCTAGTTGCTAGCCACTAGTTGCTTGGCAACGCGATTGTGGCAACCTGCTGCGGTATCCTGTGGCGCGTGCAAGAGTGCTGCTGCACGTACGCGCGCTGCCGTGCACCAACATCAGCGTCCCAGTGGCGGCGCGCGGGGCGGCAGCAGTGCAAAAGCACTTGCGCGCCACAACGCGCCAGTGTGAACTAATAGTCTTTCCCAGGCGACTGGCGTGGTAGTGAGAGCGGCGCGGCGACGCGGCACCGCAACGACTATTTCAACACGCTGCAAATCAAATTGGCATACAGTAATTATTTGTATAACCTTGACCATGTTGCGCGCAACAATGAAGTACAACAACAACGCAATAATTTATAACAATCGACAGCGCCGCGCTAAACGCTGGCATAGTAAATGCGCCGTAACTATTGCGGCCAACAATATTCATATGCGTCTGTGTGTGCGTGTGCGTGCGCGGCCGGTTAGCGTTTGCGCTAATTTGCGAATTTTTTTTCGTTGGCAACAAGCAAGTGAAGGACGGAAGCGCTATAAAAAAGCGCCCCGCCAAGCGTCTACGTTGCGTCCGCCTCCAGCGAGCCTCTCATATCCAGCGCGCCGCGTAAAATTTCCATTTAACTATTTCGCACTTTTCTTTAATTTAGTACAGCTTATTCGCGTATCAGTCTTTCACCTTTCTGCTTACCTCTCCCGACACACACACACATATAATATATGCATCCATCAAGCGCTTTTCCACAGAATCTTTGTTTAATTGATTTTCCATTAAAATTTAAACGAAAGCATGCAAATCGCTAGACATTCAACTACAACAACAACAAAAGTCCCAACCATAAAAGCCAAATTTTCACGCGAAAATTGTTGCCACCGTAAGCAATACAACAACGAACGCACGAAATAAACAATCGCACTGCAAAAACGACAACCACAAATGTGAGTAAAGAAGACGCGCCAAAAAGTTACATAAAAATTGCTAAATGTAAATAAATCTTGTGCAAAAATGTTATACATGAAATTATTTATTTTACATGTTTACGCCGCGAAGTAGTGCGTATAAGTGGGGAAACTCACGTTTCTCGTTTGCGCAGCGTACGCCTCCCCGGAGAAAAAGTCAACAACGTTGGGCAAGTGGCGTTGTAGTGAACCGATTCTGGGGCCGCGCGAGAACATACGCACAGTGGCGCGCATTTTTTTCGTGTGTATATATTTTTTCTTACTTATATGCTAGATATATGAACATTTATAGACTAGATTTTTTTTTTTTTTCAAAAAATGGATTTCAAAAATTTATTTTTAAAAATTCTAATTAAAAAATACTTTATTTATTAATTAGCTTTGAAGTTAGCGATTTCAAAATCCGCTAACAACAGACCTCCTCAAAATCAAAATCCTCAAACTCAAAGTTCCCATTTTTATAACCCCCGAAATACGCCTTTTTGTTTTCGCCAGCACTTTAGAAAAGTTGGCATGCCCTCTCCAACCCCAAAGTATCCTCAGTTCTTTCGCTTAGAATATTTTTTTTTGTATACATAAAATTTGGATAGTAAATTTGCGTATTTGAGTTTTAAGATTTTTTTTTTTATTTTGGAGAAAAAATTTGTGTGGGTTTCGAGCCTCTGCCATATTTCACCAGTATTCTATTTAGGTTTTCATTATTATACATTTTTTAGTTACTTTTAGGAAATTGTTCTGTTTTGGACCCTTGCTTACCAAGATTTCGTTATTTGCGCTTAAATGTATGCTACAATTTTTGAATTATGAAAATGTTGCCTATGTTTAGGGTTGTAACGAATAAATTTCGCTTGGCACACATCCCATAAAAACAAACAAACAAAAATTAATAATAATTTATAAAAAATGTTGCATACTTTCAAGACATATTTTTTGTAGGCATATGAGAAGTATAATTTAGATTTTATTATATCGACTGTAGACCATGTTTTCGTTTTGCGAGTGATTGTCATAAAACATATCTTATTATTTGGAAAAAGTATTGCCTACAATGGGGCGCAATATTTTGGTAAACAGATGTGCTGATTCTTTATCGAAGACAGAAACTTTTTAATGAAAAATGTTGCTAGAAAACATATCGAACTATTGGGAAAAGAGTTGTCTACAATTGGGCACGAGATCTTGGTTTGAAGATATGTTAATCTTTTGTCGAAGACAGGCACTTATTATTAAAAAATTTTCCAAGAAATCTTGTGAAAATAATTTTGTACCGGACAGACTTTCACAGAAAGACTTTCAAAGCAATAAAAATATTAACATTTTTAGCAGAACCCCCGTACTATTATCAATAAAAATAGATACATATCTGCAATTCTTAATTTTAATACCCACACCTTTTTGGGGGATGAATGTACCTTGCAGAAGTTTAAGGCACTTTTTAAGTCATTTATTTTTCTTGATATTCTGGTAGTGTCACGGTCCCCTGACGAATATCATGTGATACCTTAGACTCCTATATATATTTTTCTTAAAAACTCTCATAAATCGGCAAAGCAGTTTTAGCCTGTCACAAATTGCTTAAGTAGGCTAATATCAGCTTCGGGTAGCTTTAGTTTTGCACAAAGTATAATTGTCAAAATGTGTCAGTTTCAGTCTCTCTTCCATGCAACGTTGTCAATTTTCACCCTTAAAAATTTTTTGCCTTGTTGCATCAATGACTATTAGACAAACTATATTAAGAACTCTAATAATTAAAACAAGATGAATCTTGCCAAGAGTTCAGTTCAGGATCTCCTGCATTCTCCTCTAGTCCAGTTAGATCTCGCATTCACACCAGCTCAACTAATCATTGATTAATGCCTGCTAAATTCACCTGAGATTGATAGGTCCAGTTCTGGAACGCAAGAGGACAGCGGAGACATAGCTTATTCCCAACCCGATGTTAGTGGTACATGGGTGACCCCTTTTTTAAGTTCATCAGCTCTGTAATTTCGAACGGAAATCCTAAGGGAAGTACTTCTTTCGAACTAACTTTAATTGCTTGATCTCTGAAAAGCTAAAAATTAGTCGAAGTTTAGTAATTCTACTACAAAAACGCCAGTAAAACATTAAAAAAATTAGCACAAAATCATTTACTTTTAACCACTGTGCGCCAATGCGTCGCCTGCCTGTTGCCATCGCGATTTCCAGCGAATAATTTTCCAAGTGGCAGCGACGTACAAGTAAGTACAAGCACTTACACATATATGCTTGTAGAACACGACTGCCACCTGTAAAATATTTATTTCGCCCGACAAGCCTGTCGCAAACGCTTCTCCCACAAGCCGCGTACAGTGGCAGGCAGCGCAGTGGTCAAGTTGAAATACGCGATACTTCTTCACATTTGGCGAATAATTTCACTAAATTTTCCGGTGAAATAAACAAATGTTAATTTGCCAAAGTGGATATTCGCATAAACATATGCATACAGACATAAAATATATACATACATATACGCATATACATATGTATATATTAATATTGTACTATTTATTTAGCTAAGTATGTGTATCATCAGTTGGAGAGGCGACTACAGCTTTGAGACACACGCAACGCTCGAACGCTTGTGAACTCAAAAATATTGAGTGACGTGTGCGCAAAAAACTCACTCAAATTGAGCGCGTACTTTAGCACTATTTTGAGCACTATTTTTCAGCGCACTATTATTATGAAATTTTACTCAAAAAATCACTCAAAAGTAGCGCGCGCTCATTGGCGCTCTCAGTTGCGCACTTGAGCGCTACCGCTTGCGCTCAGTCGCTCTCGATTTTTGCAAAACTGTTTGCTAATAATTTGATTATTTTTGTTGTTATTTTAAACAATTGTTTTGGTTAACGCGAAATCGCGCCGCGCAATTTCACCAAACTTTAACGACATCGGCGAGAAAACGCTACGCTTCTTGAAGCCTCTTCACCGTTCTACATTTAGCGCTTTTATTTATTTCCCTTTCAATATTTATTGGAATTTATTTGCTTTTTGATTGCATTCCGCTTAATTTTCATTTCATTTTATGCCGCTTCTTTGCCGCCCATATTTTTTGTATATTTACTGTTTCGATTTGTTTGGAATCTCGCGTCGCTGGCGCAGTGCTCTGGGCCAATGGGTTTTGAGGTGTGCAAGTTGCCAGGTACCCAGTATAAACCATTCGTTTAAGCACCAATGGTGTGTATTAAATATGTTTTATGTACTTTAGTATTGCAGCCTGAATTTTATTTGCACGAAAGTGAATTTCTAACTGCCAAATGTTCTAGAAACAAATAAACACCATTAATAATATTAGAAGAATAAATTCGCAATTATAAAAATAAGGGAATATTTACAGTTACGTGCAAATGGGAAATTTTGCTGAAAGTCCACGACGCATTTCAAGGTAAACTTTCACATGACTCGCTTGTAGGCGGACACTTGCAAATTGGTCAGAAAGCCAGAATAGAGTGTTGATATTTTGCTAGAAGTAGGCGTGTGAAAATGAATTATTTCTTTGTGCAACTTGTGATATTTATTATTATTGGCTGGCCGCAAGTGAGTAGTTAATATGAACATATGACCTTGATTAGTTCATATGAAAGACTCAAGTGTTCATTGATTAATTGGAAAATATAAAAATAATTCTCTAAAGTGGTGTTCTTTTTCTGTACAATTTTTAGCCTTGAAATGACCGCAGTCGGCTTAGATTTCATAATTGTTCTTACTAATGAGGAGGATTATGAATTGGAAAGCTGCTGGCATGAGTTCTTAGTTCTTAATTAGGTTGACGTGCCTCAAATGCCTTAAAATATTTTTAGACGACGTTCTATGTAGTCAGAATTATAATCGAAGTACCTCCGAAGTTCGAATACCAAAAACTGACTGGATGAAAACCAAAACTACTTATTTTTCTTCTTCAGGATTATAGCCAAGTTCATTATTAACTAGCTGCTCTAAAAGAACAGTTGGAACTTGCTCGTACGTAGGAGAATTTTAGTATCCTCAACAGGTCATAAAGAATTATGTACTCAAATTACTATCAGCCCAGATTGTGTCGCTAGCACTATTATCCAATTTAAATGATTTAACTTCCCCTTAATAATTAGTAGGGGACAAGTAACCGTATATTATGCTGATAAACCTTTAATATTTTGTGAGCCAGATCTTGAGATCATAAATATACCAAGTTCTCCTTCATATGATCAGAGCCTTATTATTTGGTAGAAAGAGCAAGACAAACCTTATAGTTCGATTTCTTATTTGTTCAATTTTAAGAAAGTGCCTTGTGATGCTAAAAATTATTCAATATGGATCTAATTGCCAGAATATCGACAAGAGAAAATCGTAGATTTCTGAGCGAAAAAAAATTACTTACCCAAGAGAAACTGACTAGAAAGCATCAAACTCTCAGATACCTTGATGCTATTGAGCCAAGTTCTATTCCTTGTTTATATCACCAAGAATACTAGGCTAAGTTAAATAATATTAAAAAAATATATATTTACAAACACCAACAACGATTTCACTTTCAAAGTTTAGAGTATCGGTCCATTGTGATATCTCAAATATCTATAAGGTGATCACAAAAACCGCCATAAATCAGCAAATCACTATGACCGTGTCACATATTTCTTGAGTGACCTAAAATCAGGTTCGGATAACTTTAGCTTTGCTGAAAGTATAATTGTCATGATGTATCAGTTTCAGTTCGTCTTTCATGCAACGCTGCCAATTTTCGTCCTTCTGCCATACAACGTTGTCAATTTTCGTCCAACAAGATGTTTTCCCTTGCCGCATGAATCAAGAACTGTTCCGTGATTAACGCCTACACAGCTCCCAATTTTCGTTTTTCTACCATACAACGTTGTCAATTTTCGTACAACAAAATGTTTTACCTTGCCGCAAGAATCAAGAACTGTTTCGTGATTAACGCCTGCACAGCTCCCGTGAGGTTAATAGGTTCAGCTTTGGAGCGCAAGAGGACAACGGAAACACAGCTTGTTCCTAACCCGATATTAGTGGGACAAAGATACCTACTTTTTTAAGCTCATCAGCTCTGCGGTATTTAAGATTTCCGTCCTGCCACCTAAAGTAAGGATTAGATTAGGTTATATGGCTTATATCTCTGCAAGGCAAGAGATCACACTCAGATTGTAATACATAGTCCTTTCTACAGTCAACTGAAAAAACTCCGGTAGTTGAATATTAGTTATCGGCAAAAACATCCTGAACCACAGCCACACAATTCTGGTGAGGTTTTTTATGTCTATTCGCACTATTTTCATCCGGATGTCTAAAAGTTTAAAATCGAGGTGTTTTGCTTTGATCTGGCAAAAGCAGGATATTCGAGAAGGAAGTATTGAAATGATTCTACCTCATCTTTTTTCAAACAGCTGATGCATGTGATCGGACAGTGTCCAGTTAGAACTCCTACATCCATTGAAATATCAACCTTGCTGAAGGCGAAGAGTTCGCTAAACATCTTATGATTTACTGTAAGCCAGAAGGGTCTTGGAACTCCACAGCTAGAGGTAGTTGACCTAACAGTCCTGAATCACAAGAAAGTAATAGAGCTTCTCCCGTTACCATTCCGCAGAAATTGAGACTGAAGTACATTTCCTACCAAGCTCATCACCCTTACAGTTTTCTTCCCGCATCTAAATCAATCCAATCATAAAATAACTCGATGCTAAATGGAGTCCAGATATCCTTTCACTAG
This sequence comes from Bactrocera zonata, assembly GCA_037783105.1. Taxonomy (NCBI): domain Eukaryota; kingdom Metazoa; phylum Arthropoda; class Insecta; order Diptera; family Tephritidae; genus Bactrocera; species Bactrocera zonata. The sequence continues at coordinate 25,771 of JBAWJQ010003971.1, forward strand.
TCTTGAGCGCACACTCCGAGAACTCAAGGCTAATATCACTGCCCGGTTATAGAAGTGGATTTGTTGCCACTAAAGGAGGCAACGCTCCAGATCAGTAGATCTACTACTACAATTATGGCAACCGCCGCCACTTGAAAGACGATGCAATAGTCAGTAATTCTAAAACTGGATCTGAAGAAAAGCTCTCTACAGTGTACTTCTCCATCAACCCACCCTGCAGGCTTTGATCCGTGCATAAAAATGTTCAACGCCCCTCACCTCCGACGTGTCCTTTCCTTCCACGAAGGCATGTGAGCAAATAAGCGACAGACATGGTTAGGCTCGGCGATCTAATGATTCGAGCATAACAAGGTTAGGGTAGTTTTTCTTATTAATTTCACACCATCTTCCAATTCTGGGAAATAGTGTGCAATTTGTTCTCATTTTCCTCGATCTTGCAATATCAATATAGAGCTTTAGCAAAAAATATTATTACATAAGAAACTGAAAATTCCTCCCTCCAGTCAGTACGTAGACCAATCCAAATCGTATTATTTACTTTTATCTCGCTCAAATGGCATTCCATTTTATCAGCTCAGCAATTCCAGTAATTCAGCTAATCTTTCAAAAAGTGCCAACAACAAATATCACACACTAAAAACAATAACAAAAAGCGGTGTATTACAACCTCAAAGCAGGAAAGAAAGCATTTAATATCAAAACTGTCACTTTGATGCATAAAATAACGAATTTTATTCAAATGTACGATGGTTTGCATGTGAGAATGTCAGAAATTCAGTTGTTTTTTTTTTGTTGTTGTTAAGTTTTTTTTTTCAAATGTCTTTTCCCATCAAAAATTAGTTGCGGATATCTTTATCATGCCTGCCAGCCGCACAAATTAAAACGATCGATCAAAAAACTGTTGCGGCAAAGCGAAGGTGACAAGCCACTGACGAAATATTCGTGCACAAACACTCACTCATAGCTTGATAGTTCATGTCATATGCATACAAACACAAATACTTCAAAAGATATGTGAATTACATATATGCGGATATTTATTTTAAAAAGCAGTGCTAGTTCTAATAATGTTGTAGGAGCTAGAATTTTGTATGAAAATCTTCAGGCTCCGACATCTTCTATGCGAATACACGGGAAAGGACAGTGACATAGTGAGAGGATTTAAGTCAGGGTGGTTTCACAATGGTCTTCCTGAAGACTTAGGTGCGCCACCAGACATTACTCTCTACCTATCTACTTATCTATCTACCTTAGGCTGGGGCTATAGCAAACTCTCACGATTCGAAAATTTGAAATCTTGTTCTTTGGACTTTGATTTCGACTGAAAGCAGGGTCAGTTCAGAATATCACTACGGTCTGACTAGATTATCGGGTTGTGTTACTGTACATCGAAAGTTTCTTTGCACTGCCCAGTAACTTCCGCCTTTGCGGCTAAAGGCGTTTGAAATGAGGAAGAGCTTGAACTTAAGTCCTTTGAACTTTTATGGATGGTTCAAAGCTAATAGTGATATGGTTGTTTAAGACTAGATGAGGATAGGTTGAGAGGTCGATCTTTGCAGAGATCTCACTTAGACAGCTTAGATAACTGGTCCCTTGTGGTACCTAAAACTCCTATATAATTGATCATGAGAACCTATGTCTCCTGGTTCGAGTTGGTTGAAGGTAAGACTGTCGAGCTGCTTTAACATTAGTCTTGCAAAGGCTGGACTATGGAGGAAAAAGTAGGACAGAGTTTCGACCATCTATGGCAAATATTTTTCTACTTTCACATATTTAGAACGTCCATGTATTTGAAGTAATGTTTTCTGACTTCAAAATTGCAATGATCCGTGGAGTTAGAGCAGAATCTGGACTAAATGCTAAAATTTATTCAAAAAGTAAGGCAACAATCAAGGTTGAAGTTATAATTTCCATGACTTACGAATTGTTGGTTTGCTGTATTAGGGAAACTGATTAGGAATATGACTAGGAACTTAGTGAAATAATGAAACCTTTCATTACTGTTGTTTGAATGAGTTATCTAGACGATGCTGCTTAGAGAAGACCGACTGTGATCGATACCGTTTGATTGACATTTGAAATTTGGAATCTTAAATGACTACAAAGTCTAACTTGACATAATCCGATCGGAATTCTTATGATATGATAGAACATTTTACCGGATGCCTGCTTCATCAACTAGGAAGAAGATGAAATAGTATCAGCTTAACACTTCCTCCTCGAATGTCCCGCCTTTGCCAGATCAAGGTTGTCTCCAACTTGACTGGATTTTATACTTTGGGGATGTATCGTCATAGAGGCTGAATTTATCGACCGTTGTGCCAAAGATACCTTCTTTGCCCTCCCTGGCCATTAAGTCTCCAAGCACCTTTTTTGACATCGTGGCGTGGACAGCTCTCATAGGTGCGCTCCAAGCGCTGCTGGAAGTCTTCTTCGATCAATTCACCAGGGTGAATACCTAGACTCGACGACGGAGTCTCTCTCCCACCACAGCTCCCACGTTTGCTCTCCTTTATGTGGTCACTGTTGTAAATGCCACAAGGACATACTCTTGTCCCGTCGATTGCATTTCTTGGACAACGATGATGTCTGCCTTTACTTTTACGAGGAAATCAACAGCTGGCACCTTACCAATTAAGGGGCCGGACATTTCAGTTGCATGCCTTTAAATCGTTGAGTCAATTGAAGACCTTAAACGTGAATCGCTACTCGCATTGCAGGTTATTTCGGAAATTGACTTTGACAATTATTTCGAGGCTTGGAAAAAACGTGTATTGAAGACAAAAGGGATTACTTTACAGGGTGCGACATACATATATATTGAAGAATAAATTAAGAATTTCAAACTTACAAATATAAGCAAAGTCTTACTATTTTTGCTCATATTAGTATATATACACATACATACATATATAATATCGTGTAATGCAAAGTAAACAAAAACAAAAACAATGTGAGGTTCATTTGAAATCGTAGTTTGCCCGACAAATAATTCAATTTAACTAGAATTTAAAAATAGCACAGTAGGTGAGCTATAATTAAAACATTTTGCGGTCGCCTGCAATGCATTACACCCACACCGGCGCACACATACAGGCGCACACAAGCGAGCGTGTGCTATTTAAAGCGCATTCTATGAGCTGAGCTTAGACATCGAGCCACTACGAAACGCTTGGCAGCTAGCCTATATCAAATGCGAGCAAATGCGGGGATTAAAATAATATTATTCGCAATACACACAAATATACTTGTATACTTGCATGAATGTGTGTGTGTGAGTGTGTGTGGCACACTTGTCCAGTTGCCTCGTTTTTATCGGAATTCAAAACTTTCGAGGTTTTTTCCTACAACTATTAATTTACATACAACAACAACTACATATACATATGTTTATGTGTTTGTGTATGTGCGCGCTTGCATCCGAGATTAAGTGTAAGTCAAGTGAATTGTGAATATCATTTTATACGCCCCGTCGGTTTTTGTGTCACACTTGTTTTGCCATTAAAAATTATTTTTAGCATTTTTTCCCCTTTTTTTTATTAATTGCATATCCATTACAGTTACAAAATGCGCGCAATATAATTATCGCTTTACTACTGCTTTCTGTATGTGCCTCTGTGTGTGTGTATGCCGCTGTGTGTCCGTTTGTATGTAGGAAGGTGAAGAAAATATTAGCCGCATTTACAATAACAACAGCAAATTATGATTTGTGCTTCCGAAACAATGTAACGAGCGCTTTGCATAAAATCTTGGACAAAACAACAACAAGTGCGCTATTTATAGCTTACTAATTATGCAGCAAAAAATATGTAGATAACTCATGATATACATATATACACATATAGATATAGTTGTTATACTTAACAATTTCCTTGTTGGTTTTCGTTTGAAGATAAAAATTGGGGAAGCGTTTTTGAGGTTAGACAGGCGAAGATCATATCCTTCACAGGTGCATATCTTATAGTAACTGTCTGTCTAACTGAAGTAGCTTTCTTCGGAGATTCTACCACAGCTTCATGGCTAATTTAAAGAAAGTGTCTCCTAAATTAAAAAGTTTTCCATACAAGGACTTGAAATTCGTCGTTTAGTTTGTATGACAGCTATATGCTATAGTGGGCCAATATCGGCAGTTCCGACAAATGAGCAGCTGGCAACTGCTTCAGGAGAAAAGAAGTTGTGTGAAATTTTAGATCGAAATCTCAAAAACTTAGGCACAGACAGA
>JBAWJQ010003972.1:0-116728 GCA_037783105.1 Bactrocera zonata
TATTGCAAAGCATTTTTAACATTCCCCTGAAAAATGCGTTATTCCGTTATTTTAAATAATTTTGTACTTTTGATAACATTTCCCTTTGATTTTTTATTCAGATGGATTTGAGCTTTTATTTTTCTCCATTCTTTATAAAACCTTCAAAAATAGCTATATATTAATTTAGATCGTATCATATAGTAAAGTGTATACGCGCTCTTCACTTTTTATGTATGTACTATATGTATACATAAAATAAAAATTGTCAATAATTGAAATAATTTATTTTCAGCATACCCTCTCCAACAGATCAGAGTCAGAAACAAAGATGCTTATATCTGCGAGAGTTAACGGAGCAACACCATTAGTAATTGCCTGTCGAAATGGTCACTATAACATTGTAGAGTATTTGCTAAAACGACACGCCAATGTTGAGCAAGTAGGTTCCGTGAGTTTTGATGGGGAGCCCATTGAGGATGCGCCACCGCTATGGTGCGCCGCAGCAGCTGGTCATTATGGTATTGTAAAGCTCCTTGTTCACCATGGGGCAAATGTAAATAGTACCACCCGCACTAACTCTACACCACTCCGCGCTGCTTGTTTTGATGGACATTTTGATATTGTCAAGTTTCTGGTGACCAATGGTGCAGGTATGCTATATATCAATGCTTAATAAAAACATATTATTTTAAGTGGTTTTATTTTTTAGATTTTGAAGTTGCAAATCGACATGGACATACATGCTTAATGATCGCATGCTACAAAGGTCATTATAAGATCGCTCAGTATCTATTAACTTTAAATGCAGATGTGAATCGGTGTAGTATAAAAGGAAATACAGCTTTGCATGACTGCGCAGAATCTGGTTCACTCGAGATTTTACAATTGTTGTTAAAACATGGCGCAACAATGGATGTCGACTATTACGGTATGACGCCGCTTTTAGCCGCGAGTGTGACGGGGCATTTGCCAATTGTGGAACATCTTATTACCTTGGCCTGCGTTAGTAGAAAAAGTCGCATCGATGCTTTAGAACTCTTGGGTGCAACATACGTAGATAAAAAACGTGACATGATCAGTGCTTTGTCCTTGTGGCGAAGGGCAATGGAGGATCGAAATCAAGAACCTAAAATACCAAAAACTATCAGCGAACCAATTGCAGCTTATGAATATGTATCGGAAGTGAAAACAATAGAAGGACTCGAAGAGTTAGTGCTAGATCCCGATGAAATGCGAATGCAAGCTTTAGTTATACGACAGCGAATTTTAGGTCCTACACATCCTGATACAAGCTATTACATACGTTTCAGGTAACTAGAAATGACCATTTAAAATCAGATTATTCAGACATTTTTTTTTAGAGGTGCGCATTATGCAGATGCTGGACGTTTTGATCGTTGTATTGAGTTATGGACGTATGCTTTGACGATGCAGCAGAAAATTTTACAACCTCTCAGCCCAATGACCCAATCATCTTTGTTATCATTTGCGGAACTGTTTAGTTTTATGCTTGTTGAGGCCGGTCGTTTATTGCCTCGCGGTCGCATTGTTCCTCCAATTGAAGCCAGAGATATGTTGCTGATATTTAATAAGGCTGTTCTAGAAGTGGAGCGAGGTAATAAAAACAAGTTTAATACATTCGTCTTGTTTTGGGTGAAACAGTTAGTTTTGCCTTTGTAGGCCTTAAATGGACTATAGAACAGGAAAAAAATCCGGCCATAATACCATCAATACATGATTGTAATCACGATCCAAACGCGCTGAGTCGCGCCTTAGTAAGCGCTTTACATATTGGTTGTTTATTGGCTTCCCTTGAAGAAGATGACAGTTTCTGCCCAAATATGCGCAAACAAATTTTATATTCTTTGTACAAGTTGAATCGGCTTAAAGTGTCTGTTCGATCGGGACGAACAGCTCTACACTACGCTTGTTACCGAGAAGGAACACTTGTCGGTCGTTATCCAGCTTGTCAGTTTCCTTCACCAGCACTAGCTAAAGCTCTACTCGAAGTTGGAGCTGACCCAAATGCAAGGGACGATGCAGGAAACTCTCCTTTGCATTTGGCTGCAACAGCGCAACAATGTCCTCGAACGCTTTCAAAAGTTCTTTTAAAACATGGCGCGCATCTGGTAAGTTTAAACTATTTATTTTTGAAGTGTGCTAATAATATTCTTTAATATAGGATGCCAAAAATGATGCCGGTGAAACCTTTGAATCATTGTTGAAACCCAGGAAAATACATGAAGTCGTCAATCCATTGAAATATACCACTCTAGCTTGTTTGGCTGCACGAACCATACAAAAACATCGAATTAAATATATGAACATTGTGCCTCCATCGCTTTATACTTTTATTGAAATTCATTAATTGCTGTAGAACGTCAATACCGCGATGAGTAATGGTATATTGAACGCTTATAGTGTGGATGACCATTAACCATATGGCAAATGATTGAGGTTATAAATAATTTGTGATCGTTTTTTCAAATTTGATTCAATCTTATTTTACATGTATATTACTTATCGAGTGACATATAAGGAAACATTTAAGTTAATTATACTAATGTTCATGTTTATCTTCTTTTTTAATATTTGCACTGATAAATATAATGTAACAAAATACAGTAGACTTTAGAGGGTTCAATGTTAATTTGCTTTTAAATCATTGATTCGGAAAAGAAACCATTGTAGGATCATTTTATGACAAACAGAAAACTCTGTCCAAGTCACAAATTAGAGGTATTGATAAAGATATTAAGTTTTATATGAAAGTGTTTGAGCAAAAATGATGTCGAAAAGGCAAAAATGTATAACTCTTATGCATTACTTAACGATTTGTGTGTCTAGGATTAAGTATATAATACATTCATATAAATACATTCATAGAGAGAAGAGAAATCAAACGACTAGGCAAATAAGTATAACAAAATAAACTTCATAATTTTCAAAGATCTGTTTTCAATGTATAGTTGCATTATCCAGTAATATGTATGTGTTCATAACTGAACTTATTCGAATACATTAACTTGTATTAAAGGAAACGATCAAAGTATAATCTCGTATAAACGAAAAAATATACAAACACAAATAGTGTTCAGCAATTTCTTTTGCATAATTTTAACCAGGTCTCAATGTATAACACACTTAATGTGATTGCAAATGGTGTCGTCTTGTACAAAACTGCAGGTAACGTAGTGATCTATCTTTGGCCATTAGCATATTAAATAGGCTTTGCGATATGTAAATGAATTGTACATATTGCACGCATTTGGTGACGATCCAGGTATTATATAAAAGAAAATCCAAATGTAAAGTGAGTTCAGTACTGTATCCAATTCACTATCATGAATCGAAATAATTTCTATTTTTTTGTTAGCTGGCTTATTTTGTTATTAGTTGTACAATTAACTTTTGCAAAACCAAACACTTCAGGAAAAGTCAACATTGAAGATTTTGAAAATTACTTAAATGAAATCCATGTTGATGACGAAGCGGCCGAAGATAAGACCCGTAACGCGGTGAATTCACCGTTACAACGCTGGCCAAGCAATTTGCTATACTACACAATCTCCACAGATTACAGCAAGGAGGAAGTTGATAATATCCACGCAGCCCTACTGGTATTTAATGAAAGTACATGTCTAAGATTTAGAGAGTATGATGTTCGTCAAAATGGAAATTTAAAGTACATTAATTATAAAAAATCTTCGGATTTGTGTGGTACAAGAGTTGGTTTTAACCCTCTAACTCCAACGGGACCTCACGACGTGATCCTAAATCCCTACTGTTTAAGTGAACGTGGTGTTATACAACATGAAACCTTGCATGCTCTTGGACTCTACCACGAACAGAGTCGTCCAGATCGCAATAAATACGTAAAAATTGAATATTCCAATATTCCTCAAAAATATTGGTCACAGTTTATCGCCTACCCCGAAATATACACTAGTACTTACAATGTAGTGTACGACTATGAAAGTCTGATGCATTATTCGGAGTTTGCTTTTTCAAAGGACCGTACAAAACCATCAATGCGTGCAAGAAGTGGCAATACAGTAATTGATCGTAAAATGGGGCAAATAGTGGGTCCCTCAGAAGGGGATTTGAAAAAAATTAATATGATGTATAAATGTAAACCATCGAAGTAAGAAAATGGTACATTTGTGAAATGACGAATTCAAAAGTAAATATTTTTGTTTTTGTTTGTAATTCAGAAAATAGTAATTGATTTGGCTTTTTATTTTTGGTGTTAGAATCTTGCAAGTGTCTAGTATATAAATATATATATTGTTACATACATGTATACATATTAAAAAATTAAACTGTTCAGTTATGTAAAAACATCTTGCATTCAAAACGCAATATACATACATACATATGTGGAAACGCAAATAATATGTGTGTCCTAAGAATCTGGTAAATTAAATGTAAACGTTATATTAATTATTCATATATTCGTCGCAATTTGCTTTTAACTTCTATTTTTTATTATTGGTTATGTGAAGTTATATAGAGAGAGGGAAGTCATTATAGTAAGAGTATAGTCGTTAAGCCACAGTCTAGATTACAATATTCCCTTAACAACATTTACAATGAAAATGAACCGATTTCGTCCATCCACAACCTGCTAAGGAATATGTGGACATTCCTATCTTTTTGTTATACAGATGTATAAACTATGTGACATATATTGGACAATTCATGGACCATTATAATAAATATTTGATAAATTTTAGCACCAAACCGACCTACCGACCGATATACTATATGATATAAAATCAACCAGAATATTTTATCTTCAATTTTCGTCTTTATTCGGTTCTTTAGTTAGATGCACTTATTTTTAATCCAGCCAGCCACTCACCTTCATTTTTATTGGAGATCAGCATTCAACTTCTTGTGCGTCACCAAAAGCAATTTATGAGAAAGAAAGATATGGTGGTGGTACGTACGGCACATATTGAACCAACGTTGTTTGCAGGAGCAAACTTTTCAGGTGTTGAAAAAACATTTTTTTCTAATGTTTTTCATATTTGGTATATTATTAACTTATAATTATTATATGTAATAGCCGTACTTAGTTTAGTTCTTGAAAGGAATCGTTTGTATTTGTGAAAAGTATTTAAAGATTCGGAATTTAACATTTTGTCTGGTTTTGTATTAGGGGGTTATACGCAGTTGTGAGGCTCAAAAATAACGTTTTTTTTACGATTTTTTTGTGGACACAGCTCTTATTTATTAAGTACAAGTGATAGTAATTCTGAAGGAGCACACTTTGAAGAATATAATTGTGTATTACTCGTGTCAAAATATTGATGTGTACCGCCTCTGCAGATGATGTCCCGAACGTCCCCCAAAAAAAGGCGCTCGGCGCCTTTAAAGGATAGATAAATACAGGCATTGAACGAAAGAATAAACAAAATTTTCATTTTTGACAAAATGGCGGCAATTTGAAAAAATAATTTTCGTTTTCGATGAAAATTTTCGCCCTAATTTGTCAAAAAAAAAAAAAAAATAGTAAAAAAATGTTTACATCTTGTTCCTTCGTTCAATACCTGAAGAATGTATCTAAAAAAATTGTGTTAAAATTTCAATAAAATTTACATTTTTACTAGCATAAACATTTAACGTCAGGTGGAAATTCGGAAATTACTATATTGGGTATATTGACACCACGTCTGGCCTTAACTTTTTGTAATACTCAAATAGACTATAAAACATGCTTTCACGTAATTTTATGAAGAAATCACTTACTTACAATATATTAGACAAATCTACTTAAATAATGAAAATTATATTGAGCAAATAGCAACTGGGGTAATTGTTGGACCAATTTCACACATTTTGGTATTAAAATTTACACAATACTTAATCACCTATTGTATCTTAAATATTGGCCGATATATACGATTAACAGCCGTAGACTTGTTAAATATACGTAAGTTATTTTCGTTTATATAAAATGTTGGAACATTTCTATAAAAGTCTGTAAGGAACGGCCGTATCTTCTACATTGAAATTATGCGCAACCTACGATATACTATAACATCCAACTGTTTTAAATATTACGTTCTATATTTGTACACTTGACTGAAGAAGTATAAAACGCTTCTAAAATGTATTTCTTTTTTAAAAAGTGAATTCCCAGGAATAAGATGTTCATAACATATCCTTAATTTTAATTCTACTTCTTAAAAATTATATATTGCCTTGTTCAGGTTCGACATTTTTCTCTCCGAGTTTAACAAGCCTTTCATTTAGTTTAAAATTATTTTAAAACATTTAATCGCTTCAGCGTGACGACCTGAGTCGAGTAAGCCGTGTCCGTCAGTCTGTACGTACATACATATATATACACGAACTAGTCACTCAGTTTTTATACTCTTGCAACCAGTTGCTACAGAGTATTATAGTTTTGGGGATGTTCGAGCAAGCAAATAACTGCAGCAATATTGCGACAGTGTTGTTTTTCTGCAGATACTCTGCTGATACTTATGTATATTGCAACATTTTTGCGTCGAACATGATGCCTTGCAATACTGTCGCAGTGATTGAGACTCGAACATCCCCTTTGTTCACCTAACGGTTGAACAAAACAAGCACCGCCCTCTTTTTGGGTAAATTCCATATCACGGGACCCGACCTACCGATTTCGACAAAATTTGGTACGCGGCATTTTTTTCACATTCTTATGTAACTTTGTAAAAATAAGCGAAATCGGACAATAACCACGTCTACTTCCCACATAGCACAATTTTAAATTAATTTGATTCGTCCAGTTTCCAGTATGCAAACCAAAAAGCAATTAATATAACGGGATTAAACTTTGCACGAATAAAGCCCTTAGCGTGCGCCACCTTATGACCAAAAATCATTCGACCAATACTTCCCTTAGTCCCCATATATCTAATATAAAGATAATCGAACTTCCGGGTGACTTTGTACTGCATGTAACGGCCAATATGTGAGTTATCTCAATGAAAATGAGCTAGCATGTTTTACTTATAACAGTGTATCTTTATACCAAAAATAAATAAATTTGATCGAAAACTTGACTTACTTCCCATATAACTAATATCAGGATTTTCGAACATCCGACTGACTTTACTCTATATAATTAGTTTTTTAGTATGTGATATGTAAAGGGGGTATTCTGGTCTAGAAGCATGAATTTCAGGTAATTTTTAAAGTGTCGTAAAAAAGGCTCTTTGTTAATTTTAGAAGAGTACAGAAAAAAATTAAAAACTAAAAAAAGGAGAAAATTTCAAAAATTATGAGCTGACGAATTGGGGGGTCCCTAAAAATTTCCACATGACCATACCCATGATTTCAACCCTCCTAGTTATCTGAAAACCAAAAAAAAAAAGATTATTAATCTAGAATAATGTCGCAATGGCCGGAACTACGGAAAAGTGGGAAAACAATTTTTTCACAAAATGGCAACTGCCTGAAAAAAAAGTTTGTTTGGATCACTTTTTCTGACTATTTCGAATTTTTAAAAAATAATAAAAAATAAAAATTTGGGGATGGGGCTAGTTCCAACCATAGACAAGCCTATAAAGAAGACTCCATAAAAATTTCATGTAAATCGGTCCAGTAGAACCTGAGAAATCGGGGTATCGTTCGCAAAAAGTCAGTTTCGAGAAAAATGCGTTTAAAGTTTAGGAGTGAACGCAAAAAAAAAAAAAATGATCAGCGGTGGAATTCAAACGTAATAATGTGATTGCTTTATAATTAGCTGGAAAATCACAGCAATTGTTCGTGAGCTCAAACACCTTCATGTGAATAAAGTTTTTGTATATCGCATCATCACTCGTTACAATGATACTGGTAGCATCGCAAAACGCCATGGAGGTGGTCATCAAAAGACTGCAACGATACGTGAGATGGTTCGGAAAGTGAAGAAGCGACTTCAGCGAAATACATGACAAAGTGCCAATTAAATGGCTAAAGAACTGAAAATATCCGACCGCTGCATCCGACGCATATTGAAAAATGAGCTCAAGGTCAAGCCTTAGAAGTTCCGAAAGGCCCATGATCTCACACCGAAGCAGCAACAAGTAAGACTTGAGAGAGCGAAGCAGTTGCTTCGCTTGGCCGAAAGCGGCCAAAGTAAATGCGACATATTATTGGGAAAGTGGTCTGGAGACTGCTTTGAAGCCGTGGGCAAACAAACATTTCGGTCGCAAACCATGAACGCTTCAACAAGACTCAGTACCGTCTCACAAAGGGCGAGTGAACCAAGAATGGCTGAAAAACAACGTTCCAAACTTCATAACGACCACACCATGGCTCTCGAATTCACTAGATGCGAATCCAATGGATTATTCTCTCTGGATCATTTTGGAGAGCAATGTCCGAAGTAAAAAATACACCAGTCTCGAGATGCTAAAGAAAGCCATTGTCCGTGAGTGGGACAAAATACCGGAAAGTCACATTCAAGCAGCTTACGATTCGTTGTTTGGCCGTCTCAAGGCCATAGTTAAGGCAAAAGGTGGTCATATCGAGCCAAAGTGAATTGGTCCTGAATTTGTGGTTACTTTCACACATTTTGTACTTTAATATAAATAAAAAATAGTTTTCTAATCGAATTTATGGCTTTTTTAATTGGTTACACTTCCGGACCCTGTAAGTACTATATACAGTATATAAAATTGCTTGGATTTCGATCCTCAGGTTGCCGTTTTACATCTTAAGGTATTCCCCTTGCTTTGTTTCTTAAAAGTTGCAATATTCGGTTGCATTCGAACTTAGCGCTTCCTTAGTTGTTTAAATATCGGTTTTAAATTTATATATATATAGCATATATGAATGTAGCTGTAGACTTTACATACCCCCTAGGAAAACGTCTAAAGGTGTGATATTGCCCTATCTTGGTGGCTCACCGAAGTATTCTCTCATAAATCCATTGATTGATGGAAGTGTGGGAAGTTACAATAACGTCGGATCTTCTTGGATCTTTTCATAGTGCCAAGCGATGTCGCTTGGGAAGGTCGAGCATCTTCATTTCAAGCTGTATTTTGTACGCTTTCAATTTAAGACCTAGACGTAAAATACGCCAAGTTGTTCCATACGTCAGTCCCAGTTGCTGCGAACTGCGCCGAATCGACTCTCCTCGGTCTTCGTGTACACTCTCAGCTATGTCTGATATATTTTTTCTTCACTGCGTGTTGGACGTGGTCTATTCGATCGAATATTATCCAATAATAAATGCTGGGTCTCAAGATGGGTGATTTTGGTGCGAATGGTGCGTTCAGTAGGCTGATTATGTTGACCATAACTTGAGCGAAGCGCGCGAAATACGTACTTTACAGAACATTTTTGTAATAAAGTTGAACGATTTGTAAAAGTTGTTCAGACGTAAGTCTTTCCATGATAAAATGCCAAACAATACTGAAAAAAAGTAACCAGGCGTCATGTATTAAAAAAGACGATTGAAAAAAGTATCTCTACTGGTTCACTCGTTATATGTGCATAATGATAAAATACCACAATTTTCTTATAAGCATAATTGAAAGAGCTTTGATTTATGAAAACCCGATTCGGGAATATTTTGTTGCGTCTGAAGTAGGAAATTAGTTTTCTGACAGGAGCAATTTGGAATACTTTTGAAAATAATTTAAAGATAGTGTTCGTAAAGTCACAATTGGTGAAAGCTACATATTACAATAGGACAACGACCCCAAACCCACGGCTCACATTGTAATAGTTATTGCTTTGCATTGCATTTTGCACCGCGGAATTAAACACTCCACTGCAAAGTCAGAATTTGAATATTATTGAGCACACCTGAGAGCTTTTAGAGCGTAAGAACAGATGAGGTATTTAGCGCAACAACCCTTGAGAAAGCTTCCAGCAGTTTATTATTTTTCGTTAAATTTCGGTCTTTCCAAAATTAAAAGAAAGTTGTAGCAACCTGAATAATTAGTTTTTTGTGAGTCGTGTTTAAACTTTTGTCGGTCACCGTTTATACCCTAAGTTTCGCATATTACTGTTTTAATATAATATGTGTATATAGTACATTTACGTGTAGCAATTTAATGTCGAATTTATTTGTAACATTTCAGAAAAATTTTAGTTTATTTCATAAAAGCTTTGTGTATACAACAACTCCACATATTTGACGTTATTCTAAGTTCAATGGTACAGAGAAAGTGGGCTGATGTTTCTTAAATGTAAAATTTTCAGTGAAAAATACGTCAGAAGCATTAAGTGTAAACGTAAGTGATAGCGAATAGGTGAATAAGGTATCTGCGATTATTACGAAGTGTAAAAGCTTTTTTAAGCTCTCATTGCAGCATATATTTGCAGTTGTACTAAGGAAATCTCTCAAGGATTACAAGACCCACGTAATCTCTGTTGGAATTTTTTAGTTTTAACTGGAATGTACATATTTTTGGGGGTTAAGCTCTCTCAGTTCTCAATTTTCTACAACACAAAACTGTTCCATAATACATATGGACGCATCGGCTTTGGCAAATTCGCTTCTGTGAGCCCCAAAGTCGGCACTTTTTTCATCCCTTTCGGCAGTGCTCTCTGTGCAATCGAGTTGTAAAGACGTTTAACCGAGGAAAACGACCAAAACGGCGGTTTCGGAATTAATATTTATGGAGTAATATTATAATTGCTGTCATAATGTTTAGTGTAAGTGTTTGTGACTAAGGTGTTTGCTTTATTCACTATATTTTTCACTAAATGAAAATTACCATTACAAACGCTAAATGCGCTTATAAATATATTTGAAAATAAGGGGAAAGAGTCCGTGATCGGTTTCGAATAATAATGAATTACTTTTGAAAGGTTGGATGTACAGCTAAATATTTTGAATATTTGTAAGGAAATGAAAAAGTGCGACTAATCCAAATCTGTATAAGTAAGAAAGTTAATAAATAATTCAGCATGCAAATGTGAAATTGTGCTTTATGTCTCCATTTTCAGTTGGTACTAGTTAAAGCTTCCGCCACACCCCGTATCCAGTCCTCTCCTCCACATGCGAAGGAGAATAAAACTGTGAAGTGGTTGTGCTAAGTGCCGAGATATTTACATGAGTCAAGGACGGTTCATTCGTTTTCGTATTTCTGTCTCTTCGTGGTGATTCAGCGAGTACAGAAGAAAATTTTACTTATTCGTACATACATAAAATAAAAAAATACTTAGGATACCAAAATAAAAATACGCATCAGAAATATTTAACAATTACCGTGGGTGAAAGATGTTTGTTGAATTAAATTCAAATTCATATAATGGTGTCTAAAATAGTTTTTCATTCTACCTGAAAAAGGATAAAAAGTGAAACAGAGAAATCAGTTGCGTCTTAATTTTTTAAGTGTATTAAATGCAAAATTTATGCATATTTGTTGAAAGTTTGAAGTGAATGAAAAAAAAAATATAATTTAAGTTAGTCATTAATTTATAACATAGTACACATATTAAGGTAAAACATGTGTTTATTGTGATCTTTTTAATCCATTAGTAAATTGTGGATATGTATAACGTCACCTAAAATATAAAATAACGTAATATCACATAATTTTTCGCATGTTTACGGGGGAAATAAAAAATTAACGAACAAAAACCGTGCATTTGAAGTTTCGTTTTTTTTTTTTTTAATTATAACCATTTTGGTTTCATTAGATTAGTTTAAAACTTTTTACATACATATGTATGTAATATGATATAGTGAATCGTTATAAATAAAAACTAAATTTCAAATTTGTTCATCATAAGTTTTTTATGCCCTGAACAGGGTATATTAAATTTGCCACGAAGTTTGTAACACCCAGAAGGAAGCGTCGGAGACCCTATAAAGTATACATATCGTCGATTTAGCCATGTCCGTCTGTCTGTCTGACCGTCTGTCCGTCCGTCCGTCTGTCCATATATATATACGAACTAGTTCCTCAGTTTTTAAGATTTAAGATAAGATAATTTTGCAAACGTCATTTTCTCTTCAAGAAGCTGCTCATCCACTATAACATATAGCTGTCATGCAAACTGAACGATCGGAATCAAGTTCTTGTATAGAAAACTTTTGCATTTGACGTAGTATCTTCACGAAATTTGACATGGATTACTGCTTAAGGTAATAATATAATATCCGAAGAAATTGTTCACATAGGATTACTAAAGCATATAGCTTCCATACAAACTGAAAACATTGTTACTAAAAGAAATGCACCTGTGAAGGATATATTAGCTTCAGTGCAGCCGGAACAAAAAAATCGTAGTTTTGCTTTAATATTAGTTTAGTTTCTAATGCCGAAACAAAATTGAAAAAGTTTCTAAGGTTTTAAAGAAAAAAAGGAAATAAAAAAGAATAGAATTGCAACCATCGTGAAAATTTGTTATTTTGTTTTGTTGAAAATTGTTACTTAGCTGGAAAATCACCGTTAGATCTATTTTTGTGTTAATTGCGCTTTTGGCCAAGCTTGTGCAATATTGGCTAAATAGTAATATTTCTACTTGTGTAGCTATTACTAAAATATGTAAATCCTAAATTTTTTGCTGTACTATGCGAAGTTGTGTCTCTTGTCGATTATTTGAAATACTATAACACTTCTGATGAAATAACAACGTATTCGATGTTCTAACCCAAAAATGTCTCTTAATTTTTATGTTAAAGTAGAAAATCTTTAAAGAAAGAATTCTGCATTGTGGACAACTAATTAATATTTTTTACAGGAACTGCTCCTCCCGGACATTTGTCATTTTATGAGCTAAGACATTTTGTAGTTAGTAGCGAAATATACATACATATACAATTATACATATATGGAACGTGTAGCAAAACCCATAAAGTTGAACAAGTTTGCTCTCAAACATTTTTCATAGTGAGTAAGGACTATTTTTCAAAAGCAATCAGTAATAAGATTGCTTTTTTATGGTACATATTTTCAATACATGTACGTTCTTTTTAAATAAAACAATATCAATGAAATTATTTATTCCTGTGAAACTAAATTCGATGCAATTATGTATGGAACTCGATTTTTTTTTGCATTTCCGTTCACTAAACTTGGTTTTCAATAAATTGGTTGTGACATTCGCTATGTGGCTTGTGGCGCCGTCCTGTTGGAACCACATATTGTCCAAGTCAAGCGGTAGCGATTCCTATTCACAGTAATGTGCCGGTCTTGATCATCTCGGAAGAAGTACGGCCCAATGACGCCGCCATGATAAAAAGGATTTAATCTATTATTAATTGAAATACGAACGTATGCAGGTAGTTCTTACTAAGAAACAAAAACTACTTCTCCAGTCAAATCGTTAGGGTGGATATTTTGTTGAATATATTCTTCTTTCATTGTAGTTTATCATCTACGCTTTATGGCCAAACCATATTGAACTTTTGGTTCGCTTTGCTTGATGATATTTGTTTTGGCATAAAAGAGCGATGCACGCTTTTGTATGGTACGTTCACGTAAAGAGTTTTCGACGCGAAGCCAAGCATATTGTTTGGCAGCTCTCATCTGTTTACACTTTGCCAAGCGCTACTCATCATTTTTATTACAGAGAAACACTGAAAGCAAAGCGTGCATTGCGGCATACCCTTTGTTTTCTTCGCTTCATTGTTTCAATATGAACTGTCACGCAAAGCGAGGAAAGTTGTATGTGCATGGGCCTTTATAATTATGAAGCAATATTACTTCCAGTTCAAATCTATACCAAATTTAATAAAATAGCCCTATGGATATAAATAAATTTTATTGCAAAATAGAAAATAACGAGATTTAATTATTATGATAAATCATACACATTTTTTTTTATCTCAGTTTCAGATTTAAATGACAATCAAGCTTTTACTACAAATAATAATGATACAAGATTGTGAAATACCAAATATAACAAGGACTTGCAGATTATTTGATGGTCAATAATCCTACTTTACTGAGAGCAAAACAAACACATTTAGAGGTCAAATAGAAAGGGGTTGCGAATTGTCACTTTGCAATAGACACTAACTAACGGACATTTTAAGAGATCCAGAAAATCAAAAGATATTGTTTTCGTATGCTTATTTGTTCCACTCAAAATAGATATGCACTTTATAATGTTAAGAAGCTGTTTTAACAGCAATTCGACTCAAAGGAGCCACATTGGTCACTCCCCCCCTAAAGTACTCACTGCGATTAAATAAACTTAAAACGTAAATATATCTGTATTCAAACCTAACTCCCTGGAGAACATACCATATACATATAAACAAACCATGAGCTCTACAAATTCTCCAACTGTCCCAAAAATACATCGGTCTCAACATATTCAACAATTTCAACGGCGAGTATTCGGTAAATTGTTAAATGATAAAGGGTTTAGCAGACAAAATCGAATGCAGTTGACCTTAAATGAACGATTGGGGACATGTACCATTTACAAGTATTGCCGGAGGCTACAAAAGTGGAATTGTGTTACCAGGAAATCGGAAAATATGACTGTTAGCACTCTTGGTAAATCGAAGGGGCTAACGCCGAAACATAGACTGACTTTCTGGAGATTGGGCGTTAATTACAGCATAATGACAGATTCAATACATACGATAATGTTATTGTTTGCTGTTATAATGACTGTTATGATATCGGAAAGCACTGGTGAGTCACAATATCTGTTTTCAAATTTAATGATGTTCTGATTTTAATTTAATATTTAAAATATACAAGTGATAAGTAATTATATACCAAAAATTAACTTTATTTATTTATTTGAGAAAGATCTTTAAATTTGGATTATATTTTTGGTAGTTATATATTATTTTAACAAAATTTTTTATTTAATAAAAGAAACCCCAAACGGAATACTTAGTTTTTTATTTGGGCAGACTTTAATATAAATTTTAAAGAAAAAATTTCGAAACATATATTATATTATTTTATAATAAATTAATCTGTAGTTCTAGCATCGCAACGGGACTCAGTTAAACAAAAAAATTCCAACAACCTGAGTAGTAATATACCTACGGGAAGCGGAGTTGATACCAATGGTAACTTTGATAGCATTAGCGATGCCAACACCATTAGGTCTAGAAACAATGCAAGCAACGGAAATCCGGATATCAATGTTTCATTAGCGGCGGCTGATATACGTAATAAGGCCAATTACGTCACACTGTCACCGATCGTCACTTCAAGTACCGCTTTCGTAACTGTAGGAGTATTTAGTACAGCGAGCAATTCGGTACATTATGGAGGTGTGCAGAAGAACAGTACCACACATTATTCGGGGACATCCATCGTCAATCGTAATGTGATTGAAGTAACAGAAGATAATCGTAATGGTCCATACTTTGACAAAGCTGCATCGAAAAATATAACAGCACTCCTCGGAAAAACGGCATATTTAAATTGTCGTGTGAAAAATCTAGGAAATAAAACGGTGAGTTTCATTGTTGTTATCAATGCTTGCATCAACGCCTACGCTTTACCAGAAATGGAAAATGAAAGTTCATGATATCATTTTAACCCATTGGGCACTATCGATGAATTTTCGAAACAACTTTTGAATAATTTACACTTGTTTACCGTAAATACAGTTGGACTTCCATAACTCGAAGTTCTCCATAACTCGAACTCTTGAATTGGCCTTTGCGATTTTAAATGCATATTTAAATACGGATATTAACACCACTGACGACCATCACAAAGCACTATACAGATTACAATCTCTTTTTACCGAAACAAACAAGCAAAAAATACTATGTGTGTTCAGGCAAGTTTCTATAACTCGAAGTCCAATTACTCAAAGTTTTTTTTATGGATTACGGTGATTCGATTTCGGCAAGTTCAACAGTAGTTAAGTTTTTATTTTATAAAACAGCAAATCCATTGCAAAAATTTGTATTTTTATTACCAAAACAGATGATGTACGAGTTTCATTAAGGTAATTTACATATT
Organism: Bactrocera zonata; assembly: GCA_037783105.1. NCBI lineage: Eukaryota > Metazoa > Arthropoda > Insecta > Diptera > Tephritidae > Bactrocera > Bactrocera zonata. The sequence goes on from JBAWJQ010003972.1 coordinate 15,870, forward strand.
GACCTACATAAGTGCTAAATGGTATGAAATCTACCTGAACTTTGAAATATTTTTATGGGGGCTATGGAAATCATTCACCCGATTTTATGCCTTTTTAGCACATTATTACATTACATTACATTACATTACATTATTATTAGGAAAATACGTATAACTCTATATCTTGTTTTAAGTGTTACAAATAACCATAAGGTGAATAAAACTATTATACTTTGTAGCAACATGTTGCGAGAGTACATATAAAAAGAAAGTAAAAAATAAAAAATAAAGTGCTGCATAAAAAGATTTCCCATTGATCATGGCAGCAGTAAAACTAAAAACATTTTCGACAATAAATAGTTTTTTAAGATTGAATAAGAAGTGTAAAAATAGATAAATCATAAAAAAATTAAAAAATAAAAATTAATTTGATAAGTAATTAGGTGATATTTTAAGTTAACGCTACAGCGACTTCAAACTAAAATGTTATTTCAGATGCTCTTGCAAGTTTCTTGGGTGCGGCATCGAGACATTCATCTGCTAACTGTTGGACGGTATACATATACATCGGATCAGCGCTTTCGTGCTATTCATCAGCCACAAACCGAAGACTGGATTTTGCAAATTAAGTATCCTCAACATCGAGATTCTGGTATATATGAGTGCCAAGTTTCAACCACGCCACATATGAGCCATTATATTCACTTGAATGTTGTCGGTGAGTAAAAGACTAATACACATGTAAATATAATATAATCCTACATATCGACATGCATAAAAATATTTATAAAAGTTTTGTAAGTACGGAAACATTTAAAAATCGTTATTTGATTTACAAGTTAAGTACAATTTTTACATTATGTTTCACTTTTTTATAAAAAATGCTCTTACAAATTTTCATTTTAGAACCTTCTACGGAAATCATTGGCGCGCCGGATCTTTATATAGAGAGCGGTTCAACAATAAATTTAACTTGTGTAATATTAAATTCTCCGGAACCTCCTGCGTACATATTTTGGAATCATAATAATGCTGTAAGTAATTGTATACTATATGCGTATAAATGCATGGCATATATAAATATTTGTACAAAATAAACTGTCGAAATATTAATAAATAAATTAACACATTGATAACGTAGTATTCGTCAATTAATAAAAATTACAAATGAAGCCTATCTATTTATGCCTATCTACGATGTGCATGAGAAGAATATTTTTGTTAACCTAAGGATTGTATACATTTTTGGAATGAATAGACAAGCTGATTTTCCCATGAATGTTTTCCCTTCTTCCATTCGTATATACATAAGTGGAGTAAAATTTGAAAAATTTCAATCACCTATGAATATACTTATACGTATATACATATATAGCTGGGACCTTGTATATACAGTCGACTCTCGTTAATTCGAAACTCGAGGGACTCTTGAAATATTACGAATTGTCGAGTGTTTGAAATATCAAATGGTTCGAAATTTGTGAGAGAAAATAAATAAAACTTCGAATTATTAAGTGTTTGTTAATTTTTATTTATTAATATAAAAATGACAAGAATTAAGAGGTACAGTCGTGTACATACATGTATTCGTAATGTGAATTAATTAATCTTTCGAAAGAACTTTGTTTTTCTGGTTTGCTTAAAGGCACAATTCTCCTGCTCTCACTGCTCAGTAACTTTTTTTAAGAAAAAAAAGTGCCTGAAATGCTTTTTCATCACTTTCGTTTTGTAGACAGAAGCTTTGTTAGGTATCAAATGAGGATCTTGCTTCCTTAGCTGACACCTCTGCCAAAGGTTTCGATGTATCGTCCTCATCTTCATCGTTACTTTGCGTATCTGTCGCAGATAAAATTTCGCCATCGGTTAGTGAACCTGAGACAGCAACATTTTCATCCACTTGAACAAAATCAGATTTAGTGCTTTATTATTGTTGAGAGAGTACTCAGAGGAATCTTAAATTCTTTTGCAACATCACTCTTCTTCTCACCTTCTTCTACTTTTTCGATTAACTTTTTCTTTTCAGCAATCGTCAAACATTTATACTTTCTAGGGCTCATAACTAACGCTAACTTTTACTCTGCATACCAACGAAAGAGTAACAGTAATTGAAAAACTAAACAAATCAATTCGTGAAAAGTGTGTGCGTCAAATAGTCAAACTAATCATAACAAAAACAAAGGCTCGTGTATCTTGATACAAGTTTGAACTTGTCGCAAAATGTACTTACAATCTTTCCGCCTCTTCTCTCTACAACTTTGAATTGTCGAGTGCTGGACGCTGATGAGTTCGAATTAACGCGCCGTTTTGTTAAATAGCAATGACTTTTTCGTTCGAATTACCAAGTGTAAGAAAATGTATTGATTTAGTTCGAAATATAAAGAGATTTAGTAGGGAACTCGTGATAACTTTGAATTATAGAGAGGTTCGAATTATCGCAGGTTTGAATTAACAAGAGTCGACTGTATATATATTCCTATTTAGCCATATTTATAATTTCATTCATCTAATTCAGTTTTTCTGTAGTTGGACTAAGTTAGTAAAAAGAGCGTGTTCGCAGAAAAAGCGAAATAAGTAGTATATTTTCTGAATTCCCATTAACCCATCGTTCTTCACTACACTTTTCTTACCAAGTGTAAGCTTAGTATAATATAATTACATATTAATAATTCGATAAACATAATGCGATTCTGTTCAAAAATTGTGTGATGTCAGTTCATATCTCTCCCTTATGCAATTCAATGAAGTTGTATCAATACTTGCCTTGGCTATATTAGCTAGCAGTAAAATATTAGCGATTCACATCATTATTTTTAAAACGGGATGTGTGCGTCTTTCTCCTTGAGTATTTCAAAAGTTCTACTTACAGAATAATAAAAAACACTGATTGCAAATTTTAAACACTGAAATATATTCTGTAATTCAATATATGTACAAATTACAATTATTGATTCTAGATTATCAACTACGACTCTCCTCGTGGTGGTGTCTCGGTAGTAACAAATAAAGGGGAAACGACTACTTCTTTTCTTCTTATAAAATCTGCTCGGCCTTCAGATTCCGGACACTATCAGTGCAACCCATCAAATGCAAAACCTAAAAGTGTAACGGTTCATGTACTGAATGGTAAGTATAAATATTGATGTGCATAAATTGCAACGTACTTTAATAATAGTAATTAATTGAGAATTAAATTGTAATTTTTTTAATTCTTGAACTTGTAAGAGTGAACCATGCATATATTCACTAAAAGTCATAAAATATTACATAAAATTTTCCCTTCTTCCACGAGCATACATGATGGTTGTAAGTTACCACTCCAAAAGTTATTTATTCTAGCAAGTGTTGTTTAGTGGAATGTGGCTTTATACTTTAGGACATCGTTGCGTATGCGTTGAACATACTACTTTTAGTAATAGTTCGCAAAGTATAACAGCACATTATACGGGAGTGCAGTGTTCTAATTTTTTAAATATTTTGAATGACTATTACAGCGATTCGATTATTTATTTAAAGATAATAGTATTGTTAACTCATTTTGAGAGCTTATTATATATGTATATGCGTATTTGCTTGTAATTACTTAAATTTTGTAAAGGTGTTAAAGGACAGAAAAAAGTTGTAAATTAAATAGGTGTTTCTCATTCCGTTTCCAGGGGAGTTCCCAGCAGCAATGCAGCGCGCGGGACCAGTATATCTTCGAATGTCCCAAAGTCGATATCTCCTAGTGTACCTGTCAATGTACTTATGCACCTTAGCATATGTAAAGTGGTATATGCAAACATTGGCAGCAGTTGGGATCAAGATAGCAGGAATTTGAAGCATCTTGTTGCGTGGGTTTTAAACGTACTCGTGTTGCTGGCAACCGATATGCTTGGAAAGCAAGTTAAACGAAGAAAGTCTGGAATGATTAATACCTGCGGCTGCTACTTCAATGATATACAACTTAAACAAAATTTACATCTCCAAAAGTCGAAATCAGATAACAATAGCCATAACGGGGAGGTCAACTTACGAAATTTATTTTATAATACTACTATTTTTAAGTCCATGAAACACTTTAACGATGTACATACTTGTATACTGTTTAACAGATCTATATTTGAACCAGACATCAGGTGAGTGCATTTCGATTTAATGCCTTTTACTGGTCCTAGCCATGTTACCGAGAAAGAGGGCAAAGTAAGCTCAAACAATCCGAACTAAACTTGACTAAAGTGAGTTTTATATTGATAATAATATCCATCGCGTTTTTTTGTATTATGTGTATTGTATATTTTGGGTATTTACTTCTCTTGGGTTTCCAACTATAAGCGAAACCGGACTTTTTTGTAATCGAATAAAAGTATTAAGTAAATTTGGGTATTTGTAAAGTTACTTATAAGACATATTGTAAATAAAAATAATATAATACACTGAATAATAATGAACCAAAAATTGAAAAAAAGAACAAAAAAGCGAAAAAATATTGTTTCAAGACAGATTATGAAAGAATAAAATTCTAAATTGCTAAAAACTATGAACTAATAAAGTTAGAGAGAATTATTAACTAAAAAATAACGATAATTATTATGTGCTAAGTAAGCATATACATACAACTATCCTTAAGAGAGAACTCAAATTTGCAAGGTACACCAAATATATATTTGCGTAAATAACACATTAATTTGTTTTAATATGTTTTTTTTTTTGTTTTTTCACTTTTACAATTAATAAATTCATTTGTTCGATTTTATATTCGGTAAATGCTTATTTTTTCTATTATACAGTTCATAACTCTCTGGAATAGGTAAAATTACACATATGCTCTCTATTTGTTTAAGCATGTTAAATAGTTATATAATAGCTTAGAAGTGTATGAGATGTAACATAATTTACCAAGACAGCAAATTAAATTGTTAGACGGAATAAAACCGGTTGCTTCACCGATACGGCAACAGGTCATAGAATATAGTACGTATTCTCATTCCAAATGTACCTAACTCGCTACGCAATTATTAATATGTACAGTATTTTTATTTTCTTAAATTATAAATTTGACATTATCCATCATTAATTGTAATTTTACTAGTATGTGATACATATAATAGTTAAATAAAATATGGTTTATTTTCATTCTTCAGAAAATACCGAGGGACAAGTTAATTTAAAAAATACTATCAAGAAATTTTATTTATAACTTTTTTCAGGATGAAGCCAACTTTAAACAATTGTTTCAACAATGACCAGTTTCTTATACAGACACAATTTTTTTCATTGGCTTAATAATATTTACTAACTTAGCTTAATCATAAGTACATATGTACATATGCATGTGTTCCAAATTTGAGATGTAGAAAGCACCTATTTTCCATGCAGTTAGCGGCAATAAAGAATATGATGCGATGCTTTTCCCCGACAGTTGAATAACATGTGTGTATTATTTTTTAATTCCTATACATACACCACAAGCAACAAAAATTACACGAGTGTCCTTTTACCATTAGAAAATCGTTCTATAATTAAGTTATATTCATCTGATATTTTTATGACTAACTACGGATGTATAAAATTATTTATGTACTATATATTTGAACATTTTGACTTATATTTTAACGCATCCTTAAACTATGTATTTGTGTATACGTAGATTTCGGTTTTTTAATGGTTCTTAGCATTTTTTTTGCATTTTGTGCACGGTTTGTTCTGCACAAATTGACTGACGACCAAAAATTGCTCAGAATCCAACATTCCGAGGACGATTATTTGACCAAAAATCACATTTTAACCATTAACCACTCCCCGTATTCTCCTGATATGGCACCGTGCGACTTCTTCCTTTTCGGAAAAATGCATTTACCCATGAAAGGAAAACGTTATGAAGATGTAGAGGCCATTCAAAACGCTTGCACCGGCATACTGGTGGCCATACCGGCCAACGAGCTAAAACACTCGTTTGACGTGCTTTTGGACCGTGCAAAAAGCTGTATTGAAGCAGAAGGAGACTATTTTGAATAAAATAAATTGATTTTGCCGAAAAAGACATTTGTTCTGTTTTTTTTAAGTCCTGTTTACTTTAGAATATATCTTGCATATTTAACATTAATATTTGACTATCTCGGTGTTAGTAGAAAATTTCTAGGATTCACAATAAATTATCGTCTTTTAATTTTTGATTAAATATTTGCTGAGTAGTTTGATGTTTCAGAGCAGTTACTATATTGAAGTCAAGGCGAGATCATTATTTCTTTTATCTGCAGATTACTGTTTTCCAGTTTTCAAAAGCTCAATTCTCGCTAAGAGAGCTTTAAAGAAAATGGATTAATATTATTGAGAAGAGAAAAAATTAAGCGGTTAAAGATTTATAATACATATCGAGCCAGAACCGACAAACTGATTTAGACAAAAAAATCAAAATTTCCAGGAAATATCTCGCTTAATGGAATTGAATGAAATCTTTTAGACGTATACCCCCCCTATTACGGTTTTTAACTTCACTCAATTGAATTGAAGTTGAATCAGTTTATCTATTACGAACTTCAACTGTTTTAAGTCGAAGTTTTATTGGTGTTGCCAACCTAAAAAGTTAAGATTTGACAGAAATTTAACAGATTACAAATTTAAAAAAAAATAAAAACAATTCATTATTGCTCACGAAAAGGTAAATAAATTAGTTTTGATTTATATTACGATGACAAAAATATTCGTGATTCCTCAAATCCATTGGGACTTCCTAACCGCAAGAGAACCAAAGTTTCATACAGATTCATAAGTTATTTTTACTTAAATCAAATTGAAGCTTGCCTCATCCAGTTCCGAGATTTCACTACATGAACTCAAGAGATTTTTGACCTTTCTTTATACATGTACAAAATAACTGATTATTTTAAAATTATAAATAAATAGTTTTTTTTACTGATGTTCCATTTGTATTGATATTTTTCTTAAATAAACGCAGTAATGTTTAACTTCAACCGCCAAACCCCACTGACACAGAGTTGAAAACCGTACTATCAAAAAAATTTTTGTTTTACAACACTTCAACCGAAATTGTTTTGACGATCGCTATCAATAATACCGAATTTCCAAACTTCAGCCAAGGTGCAGTTAGATTGAAAATCGTGAAAGGAACCCTTCATTAAGTTTCAAAAATATTCAGAGATTCATTTTGCGATATTTGCGTCAAGTTTTCGTTCCCAGATTCAGCAACTACTATTGTATGATGACATTCATTTGGATTTCAAGGCAATTCAATCAGAATTATTCATTTGTCGCTTGTCATTAAATTTAATATCGTCACCTGAAATGCAAAATAACGTATCATCAAAAAATTCGAAATTGAGTGTCTACCGGATTACGATTCACTACTTCAAATTACACCCATAACATTATATATGTTCAACATTTTCAGGTTCTGCCCTCAGATATAAACCAGTTTTAACCAATATTAAAATTTTTTTTTCACTCATGTTCCATTTTATTTCGTGTTTCATTCATGCCACTGTAAATTTCCGAAAATGTTGTTACGTTATTTTGCATTTCAGGTGACGATATGTAGTATTATATCTTCGAATAAGTACGTACATTTATGATGTTATGAAAATTGAGTAAGGGCTTTCCACGAGTCTCAAAAAACATATGTATATGTTAAAATACATATGTAATGTTAATATATTATATTAAAAGTCATTGAATACCATAGAATTAAAATTTGCTGTCAGTTTTTAACTATCTGCACATTTTTATAGTTAGCTTTCGGTTATATGCAAATATACATATGTACATTATAAGTTCATACATAATTTCAAATATTCCATGCTAAGTTTGTTTATGCTTACCATAAATTCTGAAAATGAATTGAAAAGCCTTAAAATTTAAGTTAATCAGTAATAAATTACATTATGACACAAAAAGGCTGCAAATACAAGGTGGATCCAAAAGTAACCGAACTTTATATTTAAATCATACAACATGCAGTGATAGGTATATCCGTTGAAAATTTAAACCATTAAACACACCTAACTTCATATAAATCGGATGACAAATGTTAAATTTGCCGTAATTTCAATAAAAGAAGAAGGGAACAATTGTTTCATTTTAACAAAGAGCAAATACTTTATTTTGTGTTAAATCGCCCTCACATACGAATTGATGAAAAAGTTCTTGGTTATGACTATATGAGTGGTACTCAAGTTTATACGTGGTTTACACGAATTCAATGGTCATGAGGATTTAAATGACGGCCAAGGCATGGCATAGCATAACTGACGGAGTCAGTCCGTAAAGTAATTTTACAAAAGTATTTGAATAATTATACCCTGAAGTTTGTAACACCCAGAAGGAAGCGTTGCAGACCCTAATAAGTGTATATATAAATGATCAGTATGTTGAGCTGAGTCGATTTAGCCATGTCCGTCTGTCTGTATATACATATACGAACTAGTTCTTCAGTTTTTAAGACATCGTTTTGAAATTTTGCAAACGTCATTTTCTCTTCAAGAGGCTGCTCATTTGTCGGAACTGCCGATATCGGACCACTAAAACATACAGCTGCCATACAAACTGAACGATCGGAATCAAGTGCTGGTATGGAAAATTTTTGCATTTGACAAGATATATTCACGAAATTTGGTATAGATTATTGTCTAAGGCAACAATGTTATATCCGAAGAAATTGTTCAGATCGGCTCATTTAGCATATAGCTGCCATACAAACCGAACGATCGGAATCAAGGGCTTGTATGGAAAACTTTCGCATTCGACTTACTGCTTAAGGTAATAATATAATATATAATAATAAAACAAATGTTCATATTACTATAGCATATAGCTTCCATACAAACTGAACGCATAGTTACTAAAATAAATGCACCTGTGAAGGGTATATTAGCTTCGGTGCAGCCGAAGTTAACGTTTTTTCTTGTTTTATCTGAAGATTTGGGTAAAAGAAAGATCTGTGCGAGTTTTCCTCTACATTAATAAAATGAATAAAAGAGAACGGTTTTTTGTAAAAACAAACGGATTTCTATATCAACCACCATTTTTATTTGCCTGATCTATCACAATGAAACTTTTTTCTCTTTCCAAAAAAATGCATGAAAACAGTTCCGAGAGGGGTTCATTGCGTTCATGCATTGAACACAAGGTGCATAACGTTATATTATTTTAACTATGGATTACTTATGTAAGTATGTACATATAGACATGTATAAGTACATACATATAGTAGATAAATACCGCACTGATTTAAGCTCTTTGGACATTTGGAAAAATGTACCTTAAAAAATATATGTAGATACATATATGTAAATAAATATACGTTAAATAATGTTACCATCATTAAAATACCAGTCATTCACACGCCATTAGTTAAATATAATACAACAAGTTAGATTAAAGGGAAATGCTCTCAAGGTACATTTGGGAGTGTAGCTACGGAGAAAATGAGTAAGCTTAAGTTAATTTATCTGCACATGCTGTTATACATATATATGTATGAAGTTGTTTGTTCAAATTTATCGCGTGGAAAAATTAAAATAAACCAAAGACACATAACATAAATAATCACTGTTATTTTTTTATTTTTGAAATTTAATCATTTGCCCATCAGAAAGATATACCATATACCATAGGTATCATAATAAATAAATCTACAAGTACTATACTGAAAGAGCTGAAAATAAAATGAAAATGAAGAGTTACAAAAAACAAAGTTGAATGTTAAAATTAAAAAAAGGTATTAATAAAAAATGAAGTTATATTAACAAATCACATAAAATCCTCGAAACAAATAAAAAACTACCATTAGTTAAAGTGAGATAAAACCGAAACTCGTAGTCATGTATGGTAAATAATGGGAAGTTAAATGGACGCTATGATTAGAGCTCATCAGTTTCATAAGAAAATACAGTAAAAAAGCTGCAAATGTATAATTAAATAAATTGTACGAATTCTCGTATTTTATGTTTTTGCAAAATTATCTTAGTTAAAAGAAACATTAATGAGAATCTTTAATATATAATATTTTGTGATACGTATTAAACGGAAACAGCATTTTCCCGATATCTTTTGTGCCTCTTGTATTAACTGGTATTTTATTTTTTATTTCGAAATTGAAATTTAGTGCAGTATTTTATATTGAATGTCCAGCAAATTTAATAAAAATATTAAAATATGCATATGAGTGTGAATTTATGTATTAATTTAATTGAAATGAATACATAATTATTATGTACTAATTTAAAAATGTTAAATAAAAGCTAAACTATTTAATTATTATCTAAAAAAAAAACAAGTTACTGCCTATATGTTTTGGTTTTAATACATATGGAAAATGAAATGAGTAATGAGGATCTCAGTTCATATTTAGGGGTTTCACATAGTCTCATGAAGTTATAAGTTATAACGAACCGTAGACATAGCGGTCAGTGTTGTATTTGCGTAAACTTATTTTAGTATGCAATCCAAAAACAAATTTTTTAAACTAGTATAAAAATGTATGATTTAGTGATTTTACGATGCTTTATGACACATATTAAATTTTTTTCACTCTTGTTCCATTTTATTTCGTGTTTCATTCATGCCACTGTAAATTTCTAAAAATCTTGTTACGTTATTTTGCATTTCAGGTGACGATATGTACACATATGCTTTTAAGTCTCGTTTTTTCAGTCTTTTGGCGCGCTGTTTTTTGCATTATGTAGTCTCGTTTATTTAGTAAGCTTGCATCTACTTTTTTCTATTATAAGCCGTTGTAAGCTGTAGAGGTATCTTTCATTCAGTAGCTATTCTCCGAAGAGTAAAATTGTAAATATCATTTCGCGAAAACAGTATCATCAAAAAAATGTTGTAAAACATTAAAGTAAGCGCTTCATTGTAGATACAATTGAACAATATGAATGAAAAAAGTATAAGAATAAATAGAGAATGAAAAAATGGAAAAGGTGAATATTGGTTTATAATAATTTTTTAATTTGAAATTTTTATGAATTCATATTTGCATCACGACTATCACAAATGTGTCCTTAAATATTTTTAACGGCTCCGATTTTAGTTCGGGTATGACAGGGTTAATATTGTGGAATTTAAGATGTTTCTAAGAAAGGTTAATTGACTTGATACAACTTTGAGTTTGGAAACACAGTATGGTTGTAGCAAATGTAACTTGTTGAATTCTATTAAGGTCATAAATCTGTCCAATTATTTAATCATTACAAAATCTAGGTTTTTTTTTTATTTTCTTTATCTAATTTCTCAATCATCATTTCTATATATCTTTTTCGTAATAGCTAAGCTTGAGTGGTACATTAAAAAACTTTTATGCGGCTTTTTGATTTTAATCATACATATGTACATTCATTTGCATGTGATAGTTACACACATTTGTCTTATACATAAACGGCAGGAAAGGCAGACAATACTCTTTTCTCACCTATAGTCAAACTGGTTGGACAAGGGCAAACTTTATCAATAAAAATATAATTGACTGCTAAAGCTGTTGAAGATGGAACTGAAACTTTGTTCAAGTACATTGGTCAAAACTTGACTAATTACTACAAATGATTGTATAGTTTTAGGTTCAGATCATGATACAAATATTGAACTACAGAGAGAATTGGATTATTTCTTCAAACTATTAGGAAATATTAAGAAATTTTAATATAATTCTTAGACATTATGACGGTAATGTCTTAATGATTACCGGCTGTGTGAATTATCTTCAGCCTATAATGGCCAAAACTACTTAATTGACCATTGTATTTTTAAGGGTTTTTAAAATTCCGCTATTGTTGTTTAGATTATTTATTACTTCCAGTTGTGAACACAGTGAATAAGAATTTTAATAAAAAAAGCATTTTTGACTGTATTCATGCATATATGGAACATTTATTTCAATGTTTAAAACTTTCAGATCGCTTACTGTCTGAAAGCGAAACCTGCAGGCTACCTTCTGCATTTGTTCCTGCTGATTCGATGTAAATTTTTGGCTATCTAAATAGAAATATATACACACACAAATGTATATATTTATATATATATATATATATATTAGGTTGTCAAAGAAGTCTTGCGGTATTTTCGCTAGTTGGCACTGAAAGCGCGTAGTTCTAGTCTTATTCGTCGCATAGGGTCACGCTATACCTTTTTGGAAAGCTCATTTCACACGCTAACACGTGTTTGACTGATTGTCGTTTCGTTTAAGTCGTTCGTGAGTTATAGCGTCGCAAACATGGAGCAAAATAAAGAGAAAATACGGCATATTTTACAGTACTACTACGATAAAGGCAAAAATGCATCTCAAGCCGCCAATAAAATTTCTGCAGTTTATGGACCCGATACAGTTACCATTTCCACCACACAACGATGGTTTCAACGTTTTCGTTCTGGTGTAGAGGTGGTCGAAGATGCGCCATGCTCCGGAAGGCCTGTCGTCGAAAATTGCGATAAAATCGCTGAATTGGTCGGAAGAGACCGGCATAGTAGTCATCAAACCGTTATAAACCATTTGAAGAAGCTTGGAGTCACTAAGAAGCTCGATGTATGGGTGCCACACGAATTGATTCAATAAAAATACCGCAAGACTTTTTGACAACCCATTATATAGATATATATATATATGTATTTAAACAACTTAAACTGTTTAAAGTCTGAATTTTAAATGATTCCACCGGCTCACAATATGGCATCTCCTGAACCTTTTCAGGTTGATCTTTAACCCAAATGCGGTAATTTTGCTTGTTTAACCACTCCCCGTATTTTCTTGATATGGGACCGTGCGACTTCTTCCTTTTCGGAAAAATATACTTGCCCATGAAAGGAAGCGTTATGCAGACGTAGAGGCCATTCAAAAGGCTTGCACCGGCATACTGGTGGCCATACCGGCCAACGGGCTAAAACACTCGATCGACATGCTTTTGGATCGCGCAAAAAGCTGAATTGAAGCAGAAAGAGACTATTTTGAATAAAATAAATTGATTTTGCCGAAAAAGACATTTGTTCTGTTTTTTTTTAAGTTCACTGCTCGTGATGAAATGACAAACAACACTGAACAAAAATGGCATGACAGCTTGATACGACTCACGGGGGATCTTTTAAAAAAATCATAGTGGTTAGAAGTAAATTCATAGATCGGATACAATTAGAAAAAGCCGGGTTGCAACCCTGTTTCTTCATAAAGTATGACTAAGAATGTGAGTGGGGAAAGTGACTATATTCAAAATTACCTATTAAGGATAATGATAATTACCATATTCACATCTGCATCATTTACTAGCTTTTCAATTCTTCCAAGTTCGCGACGTAAAAAAAAAGTCTCTTAAGTTTTTATATCATCTCTCTATTGAGAAATGCTGATAACTCAAGTTTATTTACGTAAAATAAAAATGTAAATACATTTAAATTAACTTTAAAATTTTTAAAGTGAAATCTCCTTGCCTACTACCGGTCAACTTCTTCGTTCTATTTGCGGAAAGCAAAAGTGTAGATTTTGAAATATGTTTGTGCGCTGCAAAGGAGAAGAAAGCGTCAGCGTACGAGTATTTAAAAATCTAAGTAGGTATGCGCATCGCTAATTCATGTAGGAAAATTAATCAAAAATCTAACTTTACAGGAACACATTGTGGGCCATCCTGAATATCCTTTAAAATTTCATTGAAATCGCTCCTGCTGTTTCGGAGTCTATGAGAAACATATGTATATGTATATAAAATTTCTCTTTCTCTTTAATATATATATGTACATACATACAGTTGGTAGAAAAAGTAAGTTATCAAAGTGAAACATAAATCAGCGAAGTGAATAAAATTTTATAGTTTACATTTTTTCAAACAAAATATAATTTTTTATTGAGATCATATTTCAAAGTATCTAATCAATGTAATTAAAAACAAAAAAGAAGCTTATTGCTTTTATAAAAGGAAAACATAAACCCATACAGTAAATCGTATGTAGAAAAATAAGTTATGAAATTGTTTACTGTCCACAATGCCTACAATTTCGTGTAGTTAGTGGACTTAATCGTTGTTGAAAGGAGTTGACAAGCCTCAAACACTAATTTTGAGGAAAATTATTCCAAATGTTATAGATGCATTCCTTCAAATCAGCCAGGTTTTGGGGTTTCTCTTCACTTATACGCATCTTAAGGAAGCCATTTCAGTACACTCAAAATCTCATTTTTTAAATGTTCTCTGATGACTTTTGCAGTATGAATGGGTGCGTTGTCCTGTTGAAGAACGAAATTCGGTCCAATTAGTCGGTGACCCTTGGGCGACCGAGGTACATCCGAACTTCACCCTTCCTTACTCGCGTGTTTATCCTTCACCACAAATGGTCACATAATTGTGAATATTGTATGATTTAGAGTCGTTTGAAGCTATTAGTCAATTGGCACTTCTAAAATGGTGCTTTCATTTAAGTGGTCCAAGAATTGTAAATGGCCTACGCACACGCTACTCAACGCTTTGGCGTACAGGCGAAACGAACAAATGCCGGGATACTATTATATGTATATGCTGCCAAACTTTAGTTATAAACATAAGCGCTGTAATTATGATAGTTTTAGAATGGAACGCAGTTGGAAATAGTTGATTGTCAAACCATAGGTTGCTGATTTAAGGACACATAAATGAAAATTTTAACAACTCAAATAAATTGTTTTTGGTTGGAACAAATCTATTAATATTCCAAAATATATGTGAACACAAATTATATAAATACATATCGCTCATTTGCTGCAAGACCGGCATAAATCAAAAAACATGATTTTTGAATTAATGCTGCAGAATTGTTCGTTATATCATACTTCATGTTGAGTGAAAAATTCATATGAATACCTCTTATATGCTCCGCTTGAGAAGAGAATATATTTCCTGTTTTCCGTGTAAGGTTATAGTCAGTTGAAAACTTTAAACGCGTTTTCTGGCAAATCGATTTTTTTGACTTATGCCGGTCTTGAAGCAAATGAGCGATATATGTAGCTCGTGATTATTTTTTTAGCTATTTGCATGCTCATTTTTAAATTTCTATAATCCTCCAGGCATAGCCTTAACAGAGACAGCTGGAAGATAAGTTGTATTAATAATGAGCAGTTGCTTGGAGGATGGAGTCATGTGTAGAAGTTCACGCAAGTGAAGTGAAGTGATCGCCATTCACTTGGGAGTGGCCAGAAACGATTCTTTTACATATGACTCAAACAGCTCACGACTTCCGGTCTTTGACCAAGTATCCTCTGGGTAGCCTAAGAACATCCGTTTGAAGGCGCGCTAAAGTGAGAAGGCGAAATATTCCATACTTAGGGTTGTGCGCTGGGTTTGGGACCCGCCACGTAAAAAAACACCCCCAATGAAAGGAAACGACAAGCCTCAGATGAGTGACCCCCCTTTTGATGACGACTATGGCAAACGAAATAAGGACTACGAATTAAGGGCATGCACCTGGAATCTCCGGTCCCTTAATTGGGAAGGTGCCGCTGCCCAGCTGGTTGATGTCCTCGTGAAAATAAAGGCTGACATCACCGCCGTCCAAGAAATGCGATGGACGGGACAAGGACAGAGACAAGTAGGTCCTTGTGACATTTACTACAGTGGCCATATAAAGGAGCGCAAGTTTGGTGTTGGATTCGTGGTGGGAGAGAGACTCCGTCGCCGAGTACTATCATTCATACCTATGAATGAATGTCTAGCCACAATCCGCATTAAAGCGAGGTTCTTCAACATATCGCTGATTTGCGCCCACGCCCCGACGGAAGAGAAAGACGATGTGACCAAAGATGCCTTTTATGAGTGCTTGGAGCGCACTTATGAGAGATGCCCCGCCACGATGTCAAAATCGTGCTTGGCGACTTTAACGCCAGGGTGGGCAAAGAAGGTATCTTTGGCACTACGGTCGGTAAATTCAGCCTCCACGAGGAAACATCCCCAAATGGGTTGAGGCTGATCAACTTCGCCGGGGCCCGAAATATGGTTATCTGTAGTACTAGATTCCAGCATAAGAAGATTCATCAAGCTACCTGGCAGTCTCCGGATCGAAAAACCACCAACCAGATCGATCATGTTGTGATAGACGGAAGACACGTCTCCAGTGTTTTAGATGTGCGTGCACTCTGACGTCCCAACATCGACTCGGATCACTATATTGTTGCAGCCGACAGAGGCGGGTGCGGCCTCTGTGCAGTAAAAAACGCACGCCAACAAACACAAGGAAGGTTCGACGTCGAGAAGCTGCAATCACAACAGACAGCCGAACGATTTTCTACTCGGCTTGCACTATAAGGGGACTGTGGGACCGTCAACAAACTGATTGGACCTTATCAGTGTTGCTTTAGACCTGGAAAATCAACAACCGATCAGACAATGCGCCAAATTTTGGAAAAGACCCGTGAAAGGAGAATCGACACGCACCACCTATTCGTCGATTTCAAAGCTGCTTTCGACAGCACGAAAAGGAGCTGCCGCGTTGTCTGAATTTGGTATCCCTGCAAAATTAATACGGCTGTGTAAACTGACGTTGAGTAGCACCAAAAGCTCCGTCAGGATCGGGAAGGACTTCTCCGAGCCGTTCGATACCAAACGAGGTTTCAGACAAGGCGACTCTCTATCGTGCGACTTCATCAATCTTTTGCTGGAGAAAATTATTCGAGCTGCAGAACTTAATCGAGCAGGTACAATCTTTTATAAGAGTGTACAGCTGCTGGCGTATGCCGATGATATTGATATTGTAGATAATTTCGTCTATTTAGGAACCAGCATTAACACCACCAACAAGTCAGCCTGGAAATCCAACGCAGGATTACTCTTGCCAACAGGTGCTACTTCGGACTAAGTAGGCAATTGAAAAGTAAAGTCCTCTCTCGACGAACAAAAGCTAAACTCTATAAGTCGCTCATAATTCTCGTCCTGCTATATGGTGCAGAGGCTTGGACGATGACAACAACCGATGAGTCGACGTTACGAGTTTTCGAGAGAAAGGTTCTGCGAAAGATTTATGGTCCTTTGCGCATTGGCCACGGCGAATATCGCATTCGATGGAACGATGAGCTGTACGAGATATACGAGGACATTGGCATAGTTCAGCGGATTAAAAGACAGCGGCTACGCTGGCTAGGTCATGTTGTCCGGATGGATGAAAACACTCCAGCTCTGAAAGTATTCGACGCAGTACCCGCCGCGGAAAGCAGAGGAAGAGGAAGACCTCCACTCCGTTGGAAGGACCAAGTGGAGAAGGACCTGGCTTCGCTTGGAATATCGAATTGGCGCCACGTAGCGAAGAGAAGAAACGACTGGCGCGCTGTTGTTGACTCGGCTATAATCGCGTAAGCGGTGTCTACGCCAGTGAAGAAGAAGAAGAAGAGTTGCTTTAAATAATAATGTGATTATAAAAATGAGCAGGTTTAATAATATTTTATACTATAAGTATACCATTACTTTTGTTATACTACGAATAAGCCTCCTAAAAATATATGCTCTTCTTAAGACTAATGCAATTATGTGCATATTTCCCCAATTGAACATTTGTTTAATTAAGTTAATTAAATGAAAGAGATGTGGCGATTTATGGTTCCTAAAGGAAAATACAAAATACTTAGTTATTTCATTGTTTTTTTGTTTTTAACCAAACACATGTAAGTTGCTACACAATCATCATTCTAGGTTTTAATGATTATTTTTACTGTGAAGGGGAGCTCTACAGGAAAAACACATGTTAAGCTGAATACAAACAGAACACCACATAATCTAACTGATAGATAAACTATGGTTTGTGTATGTACAGTACTGGGCTTCATTTTTTACATAAGCCATGTCATCGATTTCTCTCAAGAATGATGTAGATATGTAGCCGTGAAAAGCCTTTCGTACCCCTTGTTTGAATTATCAAACGCATGTATGTATGTATGTATGTATATACATACATATATACACTTGTGTTATAGCTTAAATTATTATAATTTGCTCTAACTGAATGTGTTTATTATTAAGGTTTAATTGTAAATTCTTTGTGAGATTCTTAAAATATGGTAAGCTCTAACCTTGTTGACATAGTAGGCTGGGTGACTGGGCGGAAGGAGTGTAATCGTTGGGTTTATTATTATTATTAATGCGGCTAAGGTAATATGGGTCCAAGTGCTATAAATGGCGAAGCATGGATTATTTGGTTCATCGCTATTTGTACTGGTCAAATCGAATGACCATAATTGCAATTTGACCACTTCAGTTTCTTATAATTGCCTGTACTTTAATTTGGGAAGATCTATGCTGTTATGTATAAGGTTAGTAGGCGTTCTCAAACTGACATAGCATCTATTCAAGTTAGAGGCAATATTAGTTTGTTTGTTACCAACTTCACAACTCTATCATTATAACGGTGTATTAGTTATTCGTATAAATCACACGAATATAGTACATATGAATGAGTGTATATTGTATGTATATATGTACATATGTATATTCGTACGGGTCCGTGGTTCTTTAGGCTTTGGTTTGTTTAATGCAGAGGAATTCAGTATCACTGCTCGTGATGAATTGGTGGTATAATGGATGGGCCGTGTATAATAACAAACATATCTTACATTAAATCACATCAGAATGCTTCTCATGTATGTGTGTATGTATGTATATGTACATCTAGTACGTTTTCCTTAATTGTGTCAAGTGCAACTGCGAGTTGAATTAAGTAAAAACAAAGTGAAAATTCGCGAAAGACATAAGTACATATGTATGTATGTATGCATGGGTAGATGCGAGAAGGCATGTACATATACATATGTTTGTAGTTGAACAGACTGTCAGTATGAAATTAGGTAAGGCATTATATTATATACATACATTCATACGTAAATATGTTTGTATAAGTATACGTATGTATATATAAGCAGTTTAATGTGCTGTTGGAAGCCTGAATAAGTCGAGGACTTGAATGTTAACCATTAAAGTATTTGGTGTGCATTCCTAAAAAATATTGCTTATTATAAAGTTTATCATATTAATTGAATAATTTTAATATCATTACTAATTTCTAAAGCTGCGAGTGTCGTTTGTTCATCGTTCATTTGAGGTTAACAGTAAGCTGGAAACGTTTATTGGATAAAGTGGTTAGTTGGATTTATAACACCCGCATCGTTAAACTTAAATATGGTTGGTTATATTTTATGTAGCTTCTTAATAGGAAGTTATGTTTACTTAAATTTATAGTATAATTTAAAGTAGCTTCGGTAAGTTCAGATGAAAGTGCCGATATTTGAATTTAATGCACCATCAATATAATTGATGTTTCAACTTAAGTGATAGTTTTTATAGAACCCATGCCGATAAAATTTAATCTTATTATACCCTGAACAGGGTATATTAAGTTTGCCACGAAGTTTGTAACACCCAGAAGGAAGCGTCGGAGACCCTATAAATGATAATAATGTTGAGCTACATAAGTATGTCCGTCTGTCTATCCGTCTGTATGTATATATACGAACTAGTCCCTCAGTTTTTAAGATATCGTTTTGAAATTTTGTAACATCGTTTTCTGCCGATACCGGACCACTATAACATATAGCTGCCATACAAACTGAACGATCGGAATCAAGTTGGAAAACTTTCACATTTGACAATGTATCTTCACAAAAGACAACAATGTAATCTCCGGAATATGTATGTACATATACGTGTAAGTATATTTTCGTATGGTTTCGAAGAGAATTTTTG
This sequence comes from Bactrocera zonata, assembly GCA_037783105.1. NCBI lineage: Eukaryota > Metazoa > Arthropoda > Insecta > Diptera > Tephritidae > Bactrocera > Bactrocera zonata. The sequence continues at coordinate 35,513 of JBAWJQ010003972.1, forward strand.
TATAAAAAAAAAATTATATATATAATACTAAGAGTCCATAATTCTCATTTGTAATGTAGAATCGAACCAATAATTATATATACTTTATGTATATATAGAAGTATATAAATAAATATAAAAATAAAGAGAATCTGTTTTGTTTAATTTTGAAACAATCTTCGCCTTCCACACAGTATATTTTAAATGTCCATCCCATGCTATGTAGTATTTCTGATTTTTGCAGAGAGCATTTATATGTATAAACGTATGTATATGCAAATATTGTAGTTAGAATACAACTTCAATGTATCCCAGTTGGAAATTAAAAGCCGCTTGACTTATTACAAACGCGAGTGGAAGAACGTATGCTGATGTACGAGGCCTACTGCACATTACTGTAATTAACTTGGTAATGTTTCTTCCCAATTCACAATTTCTTTCCCAATGAAAAATTTGTAAGTTGAGTAAATATGCACAAATCTTGGGAACGTTGAAGCGGTACCTAATTTTAATCGTATCGTGTTTGGAGTACGGCTTATAATAAGTACTACAATAATATAGGACTACTTTTAAAATACACAAATAGTCAGAAATATGTTAGTGATAAAATGTTACAAGGGTTTGTACGCACACGATGACATTTTACGTTACGTGTTACATTAAGTGTAAATATGATGTCATAGTTTGAAGCCCTTATGAATGAGTATAATAAGAGTGATACCCGGAGTACATAAGTGGTACTTCCAACACATGAGTATAATATTCAGAAAGTAGAAACAAGTCTCTGTATACGGAAAGCGACGTCACTAGTAGACAAGAGTTCCTTAATTGGTGTTTCATAATGAGTGGGGCGGTTTACTGGTGTGCTACTGCTATGTAGGTACTGTAAGAATAAACAGAGGCGAAAGCGAAATGAGGTGTAGAGCATTGTTCATGCATCTGATATTACTGGTGAGTGAACCACAACAACTAATGTAGGAGGACGATGAGAGACTGATACTACAGAAAATACCCGATATAATTATGCCTACTGCACATTTCGGTAATAGCTACATCAAGCCGTGAATTTAGTTTCTAAGCGTGGAATAAGTACGCACAGTGCCAGTAACATACATACGTTGAAAATAATGTGGCAACCAACTATGCTGTATATACATATGTTGACAAGTAATTCGAAAGAGAGCTTAAATTAGCACAAACCTTGTGCTTGTGTGTAAACATGTTTAAATTGTATAAAGTTTGTATACCATATACATATTTCTATATAAATACATATGTGAATGCAACACATACATTCATGTTCTTACCAAGTCAAATATGAAAACTGTTTAAATATTGTAATTTATAACTTATCTTGGGTTAAGCAACAGCTTCCGTGGTAGACTATATCTTCTTAGTAGGTATTTCCCAGCAATACTGTGCAACAAGCTCACTTCAGAGACTTTCTTACTTTTTATCGTTTACAGCGTTATGGTTATTCAATTTTTTCTCCTGCGATTCCAGCTAAAATTTTTCAATGTGAATATGATGTCTACTGTTCTCTAAAATATTCGTTCTAGCTTGTTTCTTCAATAAAGAAGCTTTTGTGGTTAAATTATTAAACGCTTTTTATTTGAAAAAATGTCTTGACGAAGTCTGGCAAACATTATTATTGCCCAAGCTAATGTTGCAATCTCCGAACAAATAGTTCAATTTGCGCCATTATATCATATGTATCGCCTTTCAAACTGAACGATCAAAGTCAAGACAAAGAATTTTATAAAAAATATTTAAAATATGCCTAGTTGCTATGAAAATGTACCTTGAAGCTCGATTATTACTCGAATAGTTGTATGCATATGCAAATACTTCTTTATCAAGATATTGTTGAGTCTTCTCTACAATTCAATTGCAGTCTGTCAGCGCACAGATGTCATGTAGTCAGTGAATTTATATTTATATACATATGTATGTATGTATTTTATATTCTTGTGCATAGTATGTTGGCAATTGTCAGAGTGTACCTATTGAATTTTGCCGTCGGGCTACAAGTGAATTGCACGTACCGTTCCTACATATAAAAAACACAAAGCGGTAATTAAAACTCTGTAACATGGGTGTTTTGTATGCATGGGCAAACATGTTTATAATGAGGGCGACTTACACACATACATGTGTATGTATGACAAAAAATGACGGTTAACGGAACTCCCAAAGGCAAGGTAATAATTTGTTTCTGATACTTTCACACCTGTGTTTACTCGTTTAGATTATACCATCTAAAGCCCCGGTGCGTATTGTTATGTTTTTGTGTGTTATAATTTAAAACAAAAGGGTTAAGTTCAAATGTGTAAACATAAATAATTTTAGAAAACACTTTTTCCTAATCTAAGGAAATATTCGCAGTACCGTATCTTGGCCCCTCGAAATGAAGGATAATTCTTTCGAAAACATGTACATACATACATGCATGATATAATTTTGAAACTGGTCCCATTTTTTAATATAATACCGTGGAGAGAGGTAATGAAATGAATTTATCGCCAACATTTTTTATATAGAATTTTGCCAACACCTAAAAAATTACTCCGTCTTTCTTATTTGTAAATTTCTACATTTTGCAAATTTTTTGTATGTAAATGTTGGCAATAAATTCATTTCATTACCTCTCTCCACGGTATTATATTAAAAAATGGGATCAGTTTCAAAATTAAATCATGCATAGGAATAAAAATAGGATTTAGTTCAATTGTAATGGGTGATCCAACTAGAGGTACTTTTTTCAATAAACTTTTTTGTCGGATCATGCGTCATTGGTGTCAAGCTGTCTTGTTATTTTTGTTCAGTATTGCTTGGCATTTCATCATGGAAAGACTTACGCCTGAACAACGTTTACAATAGTTCAACTTCATTACGAAAATCCACGTTCTGCAAAGTAGGTATTTCGCGCGCTCCGCTCAACGTTATCAGCCTACTGAGCGTAAATTTGGCAACCGTAGCTAATACTATGTTCAGACCGACACTTAATCACACGATTTCGGGCGTTGAATAGATTATCCCACTAATCTTAAAAATTTATCAAGATTTCGCCATACAAAAATTACAGTCCACGCTAAATCTCTCTGTGCGACTCTGATTTTGCGTAATCTACTTGTCAGCACTGGAAATCTGTTACATTATCACAGCTGATTTAGACACTACAGAGGGAAAAAATGTAAACAAACAAATTTTTTTTAAAGCAATGAATCTAATTTCATCTGAAAATCGACTTAACAAATGAAAAAATGCATCCATTATTTCTATTATATGGAAAGTATTTGAAAAAAGACTGCTTTTATTTCAAAATACTATATGACAATCTTTTCTTTTGACAAATATTAAGCGATGTGACTTCATGAATGATAATAACAGCTGTTTTTGATCCTTCTAACGGCAGTGAGAACACTTTTGGGTTATGAAATGCTTAAATGTAATCTAATCTTTTAAATTTTCGGTCTGAACATAGTATATACGAAGAGCTTGGAGAGTCGAGTCGGCACCGTTCGCAGCAACTCGGATTTTACATTTAGATCTTAAATTAAAAGCGTAAAAAGTACAGTTTGTGCTCAAAAATGATGCCGGTGAGAACGGAACCGTCAATGGCAACCGTTATCACGCCATGATAACGGACTGCTGAAATTGAAGCTCGTGATCTCGACGACATTTGGGTTCAACAAGACGGCGCAACTTCCTGCACATCACATCAATCAATGCAGTTATTAAGAGAACACTTCGATGAGCTGATAGTTTCACGCTTTGGGTCGATCGATTGATTACCAAGATCATGTGATACGACACCGGTAGACTGTTTTCTGTGGGGATATGCGAAGTCTAAAGTCTATGCGGACAATCGCTTCAATTCAGTCCTTGGAACAAAACATTACGCATGTCATGCGCTATTTATCAGTCGAAATGCTCGAACAATTCACAGGAAATTGGACTAAACGGGTGGTTGAGTAGCCGCGTCCAACATTTAAAATATAATGCCAAAAGCCAAAATGCTAAATGCCAAAGAATGTTCTTTCGAACGATAATAAACATTCCCTAATAAATTTGAAGTTTCTATGTTTTTTTCTTAAAAAAATTGGGGAACTTCAAAATGAATCACCCTTTATAAGCATCATTAAAGATAAAACCAGTTGGACAAAAATTGGCTGAAATTGCCTTTTTACCTATTTTCATTACAATTAAAGAGCTATTACTATACCCTTTCCAAAATATCTTCATATAAGCGCACTTTCCATTATTTAGGGTTCAATGGATGGTATTAATTTTTTATTTAATATGTGCATACCATTTTCTCGTCTAATTTTTCATCTCTTGGTCTAGCAATGTTTTTGTACCTCAAAACCAGGGTTACACTTAGCTTACTGCTAAAACACATTTATTCGGTTCCGTTTTATGGGCTTTCCTCCTGAAACGACAATAAGATTTATTAATATTAATAGCTGTGAAATTTTTCGTAAATTCTGCTTTACCATAAAGGAGATATGAAAAATTTACAGTAGAAAAGCTGCTGAAATATGGGCAAAAAGTTGGAAATTAATACATTCCGATCCTTTTGTAATGACCGGAACATATTATTACTCACTTGTCATATCTCATTTTAACTGTTATTTCTGGGTTTTGTTGGGCAAACCGCATTTCGTAATACAGAATAATTTATTATTAGTCTAATAACTTTTAATTAACTCTAGGCTGTAGGCTGTGCTGTGCTGTACAAGCAAGGCATTATAGTTATGCAGAATGAATTCCTCTAATTAAAACTCAAAAATAGTTAAGAGACTTAGCAAATACACTTCAAGATGTTGACAAATTTGCTCTGGGCGAATAATTTTTCTTTGTTTTTCTCAACTGTGTCTTTGCATATCAGATTCCAACTCACCGCGTAATAGAGTGGTGTGCACAAATGAATTTATACACGTATGCACATTGTGCACTTCTGAGTTTATGAAATAAGAAATAACAAAGCGGATTGAAAACTTTTTCTTGCGTTTTAATTCAAGTTCAATTATCAATATAGAGGTTTAGAAACGAAAATGAATGTCATATATCAAATTTTGTACCTTTCAAACACTTTTTTTATTTAAAAAAAATGTCTTCATATATTTCTCAACGTTTTAATTTGAATTACTATGCCTTATTTGCTATATTATGTATCAAGTTAACCAATTTCAAACATTGGTGTTTCCTATGTTATTTTTATCACGTGGCTATGGATTATACGGGTAGAACTATTCTGAATACAAAAGGTGAAAAATCATGGCCCCAAGAATAACTTTAAATAAATAAAGCAAATATTTGAAGGAGAAGATACAAATACAAAACCCAAATGGATCAGGGCAGGTACCGCAGTGAATTTTTGTATTTCATAATAAAATATTTGAAACGTAAGAATTGCTATGCCGCTCTTTATTTTCCATGCTTAGCATTATTATAATGTTGGCAGCGAAAAAACTAATTAAAAATACCTTCGAAAATACTTAGGTGCTGGCGTTACTTTATGATCCCTGCGTTTTCTCAAAATGGCTTTTAAATAGCAATTAAGATAGAACTGAAATAATTCATGATTTTTACATAATAATTTACTTCAAATACGAGTATACCTAAATATTTACATATATTTACAAACAAACTTATTTTAGTAATTTAATACACATTTTGTTGGTTTCCGTTTCTTCAAAAAGTCTAAACATATACATATGTATGTGTGCCCATATACCAAAACTATTTATGTAAATTTGCAAGTATACAGGATTGGCACTAACATCGCTGGTTTGCTAATGGCGAAAGTTTTTATCTGGATCAGTGGCATTTATGATGACCACCATATTCACATTAGATCCAAACCACATATAATAACGCTTTCGTGAATTTGAGTTAACTAATATAAATATGCAGCATATACATATGTACATATGCTAATGAATTTATAAAATTAACACGTTTTTTTAAGTTACATGTTTTTTTCAGGAAAGAACGAATTTGAAAGTCTTTCTCAAATCTGTGGCATAAGAATTACACTATTGAACGGACATTTATCTCATCGACGAAAGTACAGCGAGGAATGACCGGCAAGGTCTGTCGGAAATCACTAGATGTTTTGTTTACGCGGCGCATTTGTTTTTCCAATAGTCTGTCGTTTGCACATTTTTTTCGGAATTGTATTTAAGACAATAATAATAATTATATATTTTTGAAATTTGTAACCCTTGCTTTTGTTTTGAAAAATACATTTTTTATATATAATTTCTTGACTTTTGGTATAGTTGAGATATAAACTGTCATATCTGTTAAATTGAACCAAAGTCATAGGTCACCTGATCGGTTTTAATAAAAGCTTTTGGGATTATTCTATACCTGAAATATGTACGAATTTAACTGATAAAAATAACGGTCTGCGCCACCTTGAATGTTTGTTTTATTGGTTGCTTTTTTAAAGAATGATATATAGGAAGCTTTTTAAAACATTTTCTTAACCATGTAATTTTATTTCTCTACTTCGGCAGAAATCTTTCGTAAGAATAAAAGGTGTAGTAAAGTGTTCACTATTCTGACGTTGTGAGTTTTTGTATTCTTATTTCTTTAAATTTACTTACTTTCATTCGCTCATTTCAACAATGCGCTATCACATTCTGTCAAAGTTGTTCGAAGGTATTGACTTTTGAGCACAATTCTTAAAAGCACTTGTGTTCGCTATTAAGTATTTTTATTGCCAGCGCCGAAAGAGAATATTAAGAACCTAAAGACGAATTTAAAATAAGCAAAACTTAAGTGAGTGTAGCAACCTTCATAAACTTTCCCTTTTTTCGAAAGCATAATCCTCATTTTTAAATGTATAAATTTTTTTTAAGACTGTTTCTATTCTCATTAGTATTATTCCATTATATTAGTATTAAGAAAAAATTGATCTGTCATGAACAGAATGTATGTAGACTTTTAAATGTACGCCTGTACTAATACATATAAAAGGGGTATATGGGAATCCCTTTTAGGTTTAAAAACAGTTATGAAGTGAAGGGCATGTGTTGTCGTAGTCATAGGTATGTATGTACTATACATACATATGTTGTTTATTTGTATGTACATATATTCAGTTTTACATTTTTAGATGATAAGTAATACCTTTAGAACTACCAAATATGTATACATATGTATGTAAAAAAGGAATAAATTTACTTAAAAATCAATATTTGCTAGTATATGCCATACTTTTACATGTTGTATGAACTAATGTAAATAGTAAGAAAATTTAGGTAAGTTGCTCCAATGTACTAGATTAGTTTTGGTGATTTCGGTAATTTCATGGAACTGTTTTATACATTCCAGATTTATGATTTGACATTAGAGATGAGCTAAATTAAGATCGTAGAAAGCGAGACCCATAATATTTGCAGAAATGACAAATAAGTTATATAATTTTGTTGGTTTTAACCGTGTTAATGTGTGCACATACATGCGTAATATGTTTGTACTAATGTATGCCATTTGTATTCTCCTACGTATGAGAGTTATGAAACCGCAAGGGCCATTGATGACTGATACCATTGCCATAATACCCTATGAGTACACTCCAAGGTCAAAAAGTTTAAGTGGCATGTATGAAAAGCAATTATTGTTTTAAGGCAAAATATTGCCAACCATGTTTACATATAGTAAGTGTGTATATGAGCAAACAGAATTTTGTGATCACTTATGTAACGACGTGAAATTAGGTTTGAGCATAATAATAACAAAACTTGGTCAAATAATATCCTTAATATGAAAGTAACATCCAACATTCATAGCTATCACCCTAATGAAGCAAATGTAATTGTTAATCTTTGCGTAATGAAGAATGAAGAATCTTTTTGCATATACATATGTATGTATGTGTGTACATGTTCGTTTTCAAGAATTATTTGAAATACTGCTTAGATATATGGAAATAGTTTGCAACACAACAGACTAAAAGAACGATTGAGCACTTTCGATAATCCGAGTATTGCATGCATAGTAAGACGCCATTAACATATTATATAATACTCATGGCGATAGAGTGACAAAATATGTTTATAAATTAAAACTTAATAGTACTTTATTTTATATATAGAAAGGTTTCAAATTGTTAAAATTAAAACTTATAACTAAACCTATATATTTACTTTAAACTTTGAAAATTTATTATATTTTTGTTACTTAATTAGAAATTATTTTTAGTTTGGTTAAGAAGAACGTTAATGAGCTGCTTGCAGACAGTCCAATGAGTTCGAACATTGCTTTGTAATTGATTCTCAAAATTTGAAATAATATGTTTAAAGAATGCAAGCTTGTTGGTCTGTGCTTGACGGAGAGCTTGAGCTTTCAAACAAGACCTACTGATTCGTAATAAAAGAATGTGAGTTATGTATCACATATTCCAATGTTGGAATAATTGTCATACGGAGAGACATCTCTTGTGCAGTGCACAATATGACTTGTTTATTTTCCTCTCGTGTGTCCTATATGCAGAGTTTACTTACAAATGTAGATATTGAAAGTTTACAATGCCGTTACAATCTGCGCAGTCGTAAAAACAATTTAATTCTCTCAAACGCTCTCGTTATTTCTCTACGAAAATGCATCCGCCGCGTGGTGAGGCCGATTGACCTAAAAGTTTGCCGTTTATAAGAACAATAAAGAAAGTTTTAACATTCTTCCCTTCAATGAAGTTGTTTTCTTTGATATAGAGTTGGCATCATCCACCAATTAAATGGTAGTAGATTCACAAATTCCAAAAACAAAAGAAATGTGCTGGTAAAATCATAATACTTAATAGGTATTTTTAAAAGATTATAGATAAGATAACTGTTTCTAGTTATGTCAAGCTTAAGACAACGAAATCCGAGCGTTCTTCAGCACAATCACTGATATGTTTAGTGATTTGACAGTTCAAACTTCGAATCCACATGTTACAATGCCAAAAGTATTTTAAATGATTTTATACCGTTTCTCGCAAATGCGTAAAGAACTTGCAGGAGTTAATAAAACTTTGTATTAATATATATACATATATTGCGTAAAAATTCAACACGCATTATTCGAAAAAAACTTGAATGGATTACAATATTCTGTGAAAGGTGAATTTTTAATTTACATTTCGCGTTTTTTTCGAATTGGTAAATTCTTTTTCTGTAAGTTGGTAGTACTGTCAGTGACATCTATGCAAAATTTCACGTCAAAATATTCATTAGTATTTGAGATATGCGTCGTTTTGTGAGGCTCTAAAAGTAAATTCCTCGTTTTTTACTATGTCTTAATTTATTGAACAAAGAAGTGCACCATCTCATTCTGCGTTGGTTATTCGCCTGATTTACCTTCGTGTAACTTCTGGCTATTCAGTAAATTCACGTGACCACTCCGAGGACACTGTTTTGACTCAATTGAGGATATAAAAGCTGAATCGAAGAAGGCTCTGATGTCCATCACGACGGAGGATTTTTCCAAGGTGTCTGCAAAATTTCAGAGCGATACATCAAAAACTGAGGGACTAGTTTCCGTATATACAGACAGACGGAAATGACTCAACTTAGCTCGTCACGCTGATCATTTATACATATGTAAGTATATTTTATACAGTCTCCGACATTTCTCTCATTGTCGCTTTGGACCGTTCTTTTACATTACTTTTTTGATAATCACGCAAAATTTGTGTGGCAGCTATACGCTCATGTTGATCATTTACATACATAAGTATATTATAGGGTCTTCGACGTGTCTTTCTAGCTGTTACAAATACCTTGGCACAATGTATATACCCTGTTCAGGGTATAAAACCTGTCTAAACTTCAACTAAACAGAAGATTCGCACATTGTTTCCAACAAGTACATACATTTGTACTTGTATATATGTACACTAATGAAACAATTTCTTTCGTGTAATATATGTATTTATTATTTGTTATTTGGACGTAGGTTAAAAATTAACATACTACATATTATGACATATATAAATTTGCTGCCCGATACATCGTTGCTTCTGAGGTCCCTTTTCCACCGTTTATATTGTATAACAAGAAATATTTTTAACCTCAGAATACTATACTGCAAGGCACTATGATGTAATACATACTGAAATACATAGTTTAACTTACACAGTATATTTATTTTCTATGCTGAAACGGTGGCCGGCGGTGTGCTTGTTATACTGATAATCCCACATGCTATAGCCGGACCTACAGAGTTTTCTTCATTTTGATAGGCCAGAGCATCGGACATTGATTGCAGTGAGCTAGAAAACACTTCAGCATTGAGTGCAATATTTACATCGATGGGTTTTTCATGAATAACAATTGAACGCCCTACAATTCCATTGAAGCCAAACAAGTTTAGATACGAACTCCGAAAGGCTGATGAGATACTTCCATCTTCTTTGGTGTCTACGTTGCCTATCTGCTTAAATAACATTCAATATTAAAATGTTGTTTGATAACAATAATACAAAGTTAAATCTTAGGAGATAAATACTCACGAAATTGTTAGGGAATTGTCCACCAGTTGATTTGCAACCGTCTCGCAAATCTCCGTATGTGTGTATATGAATAGCGTGTTTTCCTGTTGGTAGACCAGTTATATTAATAGTCACTCTAATGTCACCGTTGTAAGGCAATTGCTGAAAGGTAACGATTCCGTTTATGGCAGACTCTCCTTCTCCTACAATATTCGCAAATGCTTGCCAACGAGGTACTGCCTGCAAGAAAATTAAACTTACTTTTATATTTTATTTTGTGAAAAGTATGCTTGCACCGACATAATTATAACCAAAATACATCGGATATTGCGTGAATTGTCCACTCAAAGGAACCGTCATTCGCTCTAGACGTTTTACGTTGGTGCCAGACACAACTTTTACAACGTCGGAAGGCTGCTTTTTGGATGGCGGATCATTTACTTTGGCAAGTGGCCGGTCGTTTATTGTTTGGCTGCACCAGACCACATTGTTTCTAATAAAAGCTGGATACAATAAAAATGCTTGCAAAAGTAGGAAAATTGTATAATTCATAACTCAGATGTTATTGTGAAATCAAAATGTAATTTTTCAATTTTCAATGTATCAACAACCAGAGTATCAAACTGTCGTCAAATAACTGATTCAACACAAATATCTAGTGGCGTTCAATGATCATGGTGGCATCGACACAATTTTCACGCTGTTTGGCTTAGTTAATTACAGCATAGTGTAATTCGATTTCGGTACGCTATTCGAATTCTATGCACTTTTGAATGTACACATAGCGAAAGTAAAAAAGCCCCACTCCAGATATTTTGTAATTTTGATGTTTCAAGTAAAAAAACCACTGTTAATGAAATGTGTAAAGCAAAATGTCTAAATAGTTTCCCTGCATAGAGTTATGCCAAGCACTTGCTGCGGCTTTTTTGTTTTACTGTGTGTCTGTATATAAGCTCTTCGTTTGACCCGCAACAGCCGATCAGATTGCTGTACAGCTAGAAACCAAAACAACTAATCGCAATATAAAAGTATTCGCCGCAATTTAATTATTTAATTAAATTATCTGCGAAATTTTGTCCGATCTATTCGAAAATGCAGACAATTTCGTTATAAAGATTAGCTGTGCAATTTTTATATATTTTCTTTTTTATTGGGGTAGATACCGTTTACGCGGTTATAGCCGAGTAGGCAACATCGCGCCAATCGTTCTTCCTTAACCGGGTTCTTCTCCACCTAGTTTTTCCAACGGTGTAAAGGTCTTCCCCTTCCCCGGCGGGTACTGCGTCGAATACTTTCAGAGCTGGAGATTCTGATCTATACTAATGAAACTGTCTGTCCGTATGTTTGTTCCGGGTAATCTTTGAAACGGCTGGATTGATTTAGATGGGACTTTCCATCTTTCCATGATGTAATAAGGAGTAACTTAGGTTAATTCATTTTTCTCTAATTTTACATTTGAATTCAAACGCAAATCTCTCTCAATAATTGTTTTGCTATGATGACAATCAACCAGTAATGAGGATAAACGTTAAGCAAATCTGGTATAGAGTAAATTAGAGATTGCTTTACGTATGGACAACTACTATGTTACATATTCCGCTCACGTGCGAAAAATGCCAATATTGTTGTGTTTTTAGCTCAAGAAAATAGTACGCCAATGGTTGTACATAAAGACATTTTTTAATTAAACTGAAAATAAACATGTCCGAAAGGGTTAAGTTCGGGTGCAACCGGATCAAAGCCAGGAAAATATTTAAGGTGTAAAATATATACTAAATATAACTCTGTACTGACCGACATATTCGGCATAAGGTTTGTTAAAAAACTAAATTCATTATGTGGTATATATGTTTGTATATAATATATGGGAATTGTTGGTAGTGGCAGCCCGACGTTTTAAAATTTTCTCAATACTACATACATACATATTAAAGTCAGCCGGATGCTCGATAATCCTGATATTAGTTATATAGGGGATATGTCAAGTTTTAGCCCAATTTCATCTATTTTTGGCAAAAAGATAAACTGTTATAAGTAAAACACGCTCTCTCATTTTGGTTGAGATAACTCACATAACGGCCGATATATGAGGTACGAAGTCACCCAGACATTCGAAAATCTTTATATTAGGTGGGGCTTGACCAGTTTTTGTTGGATTTAAACAATTTTTGGTCAAAAGGTGGCACAAACTAAAGACATATTCGTACAAAGTTTTATCCCGTTATATTAATTACTTCTTGATTTGCGTATTGTAAACTGAACAAATCAAGTGGAATATAAAATTGTGCTATATGGGAAGTTGGCGTGGTTGTTGTCCGATTTCGTCCATTTTTATACTGTGAATGTAAGAAGAATGCCATTTTGCCAGTTGGTCGGGTCCCGAGATATATGAGATTTCATCAAAAGTGGGCGGTGCCACGCCCATCGTTAAATTTTCACTCCGTCTCCTATAAAGCTCTTTCATACCATTTAGGTGGTAAAATTTAATGTTTCTGGCGGATCGCGCATTTAGTAGTTTTTAACAGTACTGTTATATGGGGAGTGAGTAGGGTTATCCTCCGATTTCATCGATTTTCAGACTGTCGGTAGACATTTTTTTTAAATTAGCACTCAGCAAATTTTGTTGGTGTAGCTTAATTGGTTTAGGGGATATGTACATTAAACTTGTTAAAGGGTGAGGCCACTCCCACTTTTTCAGAAATGTTTGCCCCTTGCTACAGTGGTACGACTACGTCAATCTACGAACTCGTAATTACTCAAGTTACAGCTTGCGCGGACAGATATACATATCTATCTCGCTTAGTTTTAGGTGATACGTACAACCGTTAGGTGAACAAAACTATAATACTCTGTTGCAACAGATTGCAAGAGTATAAAAATATATAAATTAAAAATGCAAAAACAAAAAAATATACACCCTGAGCAGGGTATATTAAGTTTGCCAAAATATATAGGTATATACATACATATGTATGTATGTATGAATATAAATGATCAGCGGGACGAGCTGAATTGATTAATCCATATCGGACTGTTTGTATAAACGTGAAATAGTGCCCTCTTGTGGAGTTATGGAAAACTTTTTGATTTGACAACATATCTTCACGAAACTCGGCAGAGATTATTCTCCAAAACAACAATACAATCTCCGAAGAAATTGTTCCGATCGCTCCACTATAGCATATAGCTGTTATACAAACTGACCGATCAAAATCAAGCTCTTGGAAGAAAACTGGTACCTGTCTTCGGTTCAGCTGAGGTTAATATATTTTCATGTTTTCCATGTATTCTAGTGCAGTTGCAGACAGGAGTAGGGTGGAAGTTTTTTTTTAAAGCGTGAACTCTAAATATACATATGTGTCCCATACATCCATACACTTATGCACATAAAAAGCTTTTTATATGTACGTGAGAAAGCTCGTTCAGATAACGTATAACAGCGGTAAAGCAACTTTCATTAACATTCTCTGTTTACAAATTTTTACTTGCTACAAAAGTTAAGTTATGTGTACTGTAGATGAAAACCCACAATTTTATTTATATACATTAACATACTTCTGCATTCTAATTTCTCAGAAAAGAGCTTTATAGTCTATGTTTGGGGGCTTGTGTTTATACCCTGAACAGGGTATATTAAGGGGATCGTCGCCCCGGGCTCAACGTTTTGGGGCGGAAAAACGATTTTCGCTGTTTTTTAATATTCAAAAAAATACTTCAACACATTTTTTTACAAAATTTATTATAAAAGATAAAGAGTTGTACACTCACAATGTAATAATCTGAATAACAATGAAAACTATTAATTTTTACTCGAATACTCTTCAGTCTTTGAATTTGTTTTATATCTTTCTTAAAAATAGTGATAGAACTTAAAGATGCACTTTTCTAGCTTCGATCGCTGCAAAATCACATATCATATCATTGTAATTTAAAGTTGAAGCAGTTTCACATTCTATTGAGAGAATCGCAAGATTGGACTGAATGGATGGAATTAGATTAACTTTATTATCAATTTCCTCAAAAACCGTATTGTGAGAATTTTGGAACTTCAAAATTTGCGTGGCTTCTAGTTCCTAAATTTTATATACTTAATTTTTGTAAAAATTCACTTTTGTTCGAACCACCTCATGAAACTTTTAGGTAGCTAGATAAAGGGGGGCTGCAGAACATCCCTGGCCCCGGGCACCCGAAGTTGTAGCTACGCCAATGGCCACCATGTTTGTAGCACCCAGAAGGAAGCGTCGGAGAGCCTATAATGTATATACATATATAAACGATCAGTATGTTGAGCTGAGTCGATTTAGCTCAGTTTTTAAGATATCGTTTTGAAATTTTGCCAACGTTATTTTATCTTTAAGAAGCTGCTCATTTGTCGGAACTGCCGATATCGGACCACTATAACATATAGCTGCCATACAAACTGAACGATCGGATTCAAGTTCTTGTGTGGAAAACTTTCACATTTTACAATGTATTTTCACAAAAGTTGGCACAGGTTAGTTTACTTATTCTTAAAGCAACAATGTAATCTCCGAAGAAATTGTTCAGATCCGTTAACTATAGCATATAGCTGCCATACAAACGGAATGATCGGCATCAAATGCTTGCATGGGAAACTTCCTCATTTGACGATATATCTTCACGAAAATTGGTATGAATTATTGTTCATAGAAATAATGTAATATCGGAAGAAATTATTTAGATCGGCTAACTATAGCATAAAGTTGCCATACAAATCGAACGATCGGAATCAAGGGCATGTATGGAAAACTTTCGCATTTGATGTGGTATCTTCACAAAATTTGACATGGATTACTGCTTAAGGTAATAATATAATCTCCGAAAAAATTTAGATCGGATTACTATAGCAAATAGCTTACATACAATAGTTACTAAAAGAAATGCACCTGTGAAGGGTATATTAGCTTCGGTGCAGTCGAAGTTAACGTTTTTTCTTGTTTCAACTCAATTTAACTGTATTAACCTATTTATATTTGGGTGTTAAAAATACATAAATTTTGAAAATAATATTGCGCATTCGAAATTCAGATAATTTATACGGAAATAAAAATAAAAGAACGTTCTGATTTCCATTGTGTTGTACATATAAATTTGGATCGATATTTTATTTCTTAAATTAATATTTTTCCTGAAACCGAAAAAACAAGCAACTTAAGCAATACGCCACCAAGTTAGAGAATCGAAAAGGAAATTTTGTCTGCAGAGAGCAAACCAAAATCGAATAGCATATTCTGGTCTTGGCTGTGATACAATGAACTAATGAAAAAACATAAAGCTTTTTACAATAAAGATAATATCTATTCAGAAGTAGAAACATTTTAAATATTTTGTTTTGACTCTTCGAAGCGGAATGACTAAAGTTGAAATTTAATAAAAACTAAAAAACTAAATTAAACTAAATATTTAGACTTTTACTGGACCATCCTATCATCTCCGGTATAAACACCTTCTGAAAATAGAACCTCATGGAAATGTTCTAAACAAATATGTGACATTTTTTACCAAGGTGATGAAAAAGTTCACTATTATGTTTCGAGATATAATATTAGTATGTAGATATAGTTAGTTAGCGACATAACGGCTTATCGCGATTAAATTCGTATAAGCTTTTGTAATTTACTTATTCTTAATTGATTTACATGAGTCTTATGATTTACGTATGTTATCGTATATTTAATCAGTAATAAAATACACATATAGTGTCTTCTTCGCAAATTTCAATTCTTCTAATTGCAACGCTGCTTGTGATTTAGTTCGACCGTTGAATTCAGTTGGAGTGGGTGCATCTGAACTATTAACGCAACGCGTCATTTATTTCAGTCTAGCCGGAAAGCCTGAGCAATATTCAAATACTGTGCTAGTTTCAAGCACGATAATATACAATACAGATTCAGCAAATATAACATTCTAATTGAAAATATGGACTCTACTGTAACATCCATTATAACTTCAAAACCAATAAAAGCAATGAATGTGACTGAATTAAGCTCTTCTCTACAACATTTTGGTATTCTTGACTATTTCGTCTTTGTGCTCATGCTGTCGGTGTGTGCAATAATAGGTTTATATTTTGGATTCATTGAGAATAAGAAAAAGCAAAGTGACAATGAGCAGCGACGGGGTTCAGAGGCGTTAGAATACTTGGTGGGCGGAAGAAAAATGAAAGTGCTTCCTGTGGCTTTATCTTTAGTCGCGAGGTATTGTTCTGAAATCGTGACTGGCGCAAATCAGTTTAATTAATTTCTTGTACATATGAATAATAACTAATGGTATTGTCAAATTGTTAATTCTGGTTAATTCTTGATTATTCACGATTGTAGTGAATATTATTTCATTTATATACATATATTTATATTATTGATGACAATTGTGGAGGAAATCACTGATTCATAACACGTGGTGACAATTTGGTGGTTTCTGTTGAGTAAATTAGACAAAGAAGAAGTGGTGGATGTACATATGTATATAGCGGAGTAACTATGCGTGGTCTCGTTTTTACAAAATACATTTTTTACCCGAAGATTTCAAAAGTACTATATAAAGCATATTAACATTCCAACTAAGTCTTATTTTTTCACTTTACATCATTTTTCTTTATGATATTTAAGTACATTCTACGGTTATGATAGTCGCTTTTCTAAAGTGAACAGGGGTGCAAGAAATATAATATTTGTGATTAACTTTTCCTTTGGTTTATACGACCTGCCTTTTCAAAATCATGGTCACTTCACCTTTGTATTGTGTTCCTATTTTTTTATATAAATATATTCTGTATGTTTCGTGTGTTTTAAAAACAAGTGCAAAGCAATGAAATTAAATAAAATGTCTTAAAGCACAGACTTGTGAATGGTCGTAGCCTATGGTTTTGTTGCTGACATTGATTCTTCATGTATGAGTTGTATTACTGATTCTGAGTACTAATAAAAGACTTAAGTTTATTTTAACAATATTTTTACCTCATAAAAAACAGTGTAAAAAAGTTTTGTCTAAATCGGACAGGATGATAACAGAATTTTAGTCATTATATGATATTTAATTAATACAGCTTTCTTGCTTTTAGTTTTGTTTCGGGAATATCTCTACTTGGCACATCTACGGAAATCTATGTTTACGGTACCCAATATGCTTTCATTCTCATTACGTTAGTTATATCTGGAATAATATCGTGGTATGTCTTTCTTCCTGTTTTTTGCAATCTTCAGTTAACTTCAACATATGAGGTAAGTCATAGTTTATTTAAATCATGCTCAGATCTGCCCTTGATTTTGAATTAGTCTTTAGTCAGATGAATAAATTATATATGTATGTATATATAGTATAATTTCTTCGCTGTAAATCGAGAGTAAATAATAAATTTTCATTGCAACGGATTTGCCACATATTATACTTGTTTTTCAAACTCGCGTAGTAAATTGTCCACAGAATGTTTTGTTATGCTCTTGCGACTTGTTACTACAGGGTTACTACTATATGTTCACCTAACGGTTGTACTATATATACTACTACGAATTGAAAGGTAATTTTTTTTATTTTATACTTCGCGTGTTTTTCGAATCGTTTTTTTTCTGTAAGTTGGTAGTACTGCTGGTGATATTTGTGTTAAATTTTGCGTCAAAATTTTCATTAATATTTGAGACACACGTCGTTTTGTGAGGCTCTAAAAGAGAATTCATCGATTTTTACTATGTCTGAATTTATTGAACAAAGAAGTGCGATAATGCACCATCTCATACTGCATTGGTTATTCGCCTGATTTACCTTCGTGTAACTTCTGGCTATTCAGCAAATTCACATGATCACTCCGAAGACACCGTTTTGACTCAATTGAGGATATAAAAGCTGAATCGAAGAATCACGACGAAGGAAATTGCTTGGATTCTGATCCTCTGGTTGACGTTTTACATGTATTTCCCTGGTGTTGATTCTTGCAAGGTGCAAGAGTATAAAATGTTCGGTTGCACCCGGTTTTTTTAACTTCTAAAACAAATCGGTATATCCACATAAAAGATTATGTAACAGAACCCGACCAATCATAAAACTCATATATACTTCAACGGATCGCTATAGATATGTATATAGAAGAAAATGCATAGCAATTTAGTAAAAACATTTTACAAGTAAAAACTACTGTAACAAAATAAGTTTATAGCATTTACATCATTTTCGTATAACACATTTTGAAAAATGTGGCAATCGGACTACGATCAGATCCATTAATAAGACCAATAATTCTCAATGATAACTGATATTATGTAAGCGCTTTGCAGTGA
Organism: Bactrocera zonata; assembly: GCA_037783105.1. NCBI lineage: Eukaryota > Metazoa > Arthropoda > Insecta > Diptera > Tephritidae > Bactrocera > Bactrocera zonata. The sequence goes on from JBAWJQ010003972.1 coordinate 54,269, forward strand.
CTTTTTACCATATATATATGCCTTTATATTCGTCAGTTATTAAATATGCTTTTTTTCTCTACCAATTCGTTTAGTGTTAGCGAATATATACCGAGGCTGACATGTGAGATATGTATGTGAGATATGTCGATGAAGTTAAGAGAAAATTTCTTTAGTCATATTGTGACAAAGTTCTATTTTTTTTATTTGATCGAAGAGTTTTTCTAAATATGACGGATTTAGTGGGTAATGTCAAAGTAAGTTGTCAAATCCTGTAAATTAGGTGAGAATTTGAGTGGTTTGATGTCGAAAAATAGATACGTTTTTTTTCATTTATTCTCCTTTTCCTGGCATACCTAATACATTCGATTGCGAATCTGATAAATTTAACGATTTCTGTCAGCTGGTTAACTTTTAAGTAAACATTCAGGATATAAGGAAGGGGACAGTAATTAATCCATTTGGGTGCATAACTTATAGAATAAATTAATAAAAAACAGCATATTTTTTATGATTTTATTCTTTTCCTTAATTAGTATTTTGAAATGCGATTTGGTCGTGAGGTACGCTATTTTGGATCCGTTTTGTTTATCGTAAACATGGTGAGCTATGCGGTTTAGTCACAATTATTTTAATTTATTATTGTAATATTTTTTAAACGAAGATTCTTTGGCTGCCCGTTGCGGTATATGTACCAGCTTTGACCTTTAACCAAGGTGAGAATAAATTGACGGATGTTATTAATGCGATAGCTAAGCATTTTTTATATACATATATCTTTGCTCTTCCAGTATCTGGAATCGACACGCATATTGTAACTCCAATAGTGTGTCTGATTTGCACCTTCTATACTTGTGTGGTAAGCGTGATTCAGAAGAAATTTTCTTTCGCATTTAATTGTTATTATAAATAGGGCGGCTTAAAAGCAGTGATTTGGACAGATGTTGTGCAGAGCTTCATTATGTATGGATCAATAGTGACTATTTGCATTAAAGGAACTCTTGATGTGGGGGGTTTAGATGTGGTTTTGCAACGAAATATAGAAAGTGGTCGTTTGAACATGCCGGAGTAAGGGAAAACTACTAACTTCTTTTATATAGGCGTAAAGGTTTAATGTTCGCTGTATGCTATAGTTGGACCTGGGATCCTACTGTACGTTTGTCTATGTTAGCTGTATTTGTGGGAGGATCTCTTCATAAGATACAATCTTCTGCTGTCAATCAAATTTGCATCCAACGTTACCTATCATTGCCTTCCCTACAAAAAGCCAAACATACAGTCGTTTTATTTAATATCCTGCTGATCTTTCTGATGTTGTGTTGTTGTTATATGGGATTATTAGCCTATGCCAGTTACTACGACTGCGATCCAATTAGCACAAAGGTAGGTATAAAGGTGATATATTAGCTTACCCTAATTCGTTTATTTGCAGCTTGCTGCGGCTAGTGATCAGTTGCCAACTTTACTCGTAATGAAGACGGTGGGTGATATACCTGGTTTGACAGGCCTTTTTGTTGCTGGTGTTTTTAGCGCAGCGTTGAGCTCATTATCTACTGGGTTGAATTCCTTGGCTTGTGTTATTTCTCAAGATATTATTGCATCCTTCTTTAAGACACCGTTGAACGAACGACATACAGCTATTTTATTGCGCTTAATCGTTTTTGTTTTTGGTATAGCTTGCATCGGTTTGGTTTATGTCGTTGAGAAACTGGGTATGGTTTTACAGTTAGCCACAATGACAGGGGCAGTCACAATGGGACCACTCTTAGCTGTTTACACAATGGGCGTTTCCTTTCCATGGATCAATGGGAAGAGCGCACTTACGGGTTGTGTGACAGGCTTTTTAGTTTTGAGTTGGATATGTACCAATGCACAAATCGCCCAAATGAGAGGGGAAATCGCTTATCCGAAAATGCCAGTATCCATTGATGGATGCGAATACGAATTTGATAATGCGACAGCTTGGGATACTATTTACAACTATCAGTGAGCTTTTGTATGAAGTAAATAAAACTCTGCTTAAATAAACAAATAATAAATTTTATAGGCCATCAACTTTCGAGCAGCGCAATTTATACCATCTATCTTTTTTGTGGTATTCTGCTTTTGGTGCAATGATTTCGATAGCCGTTGCATGTGTGTCAACTAGACTATTTGGTACAACGGATTTGGAAAAAATAGATCCTGCATTACTTTCACCCTTTGCACGGCGGTTTTTATCACTAAAGCAACGCAAAACGTATTGTAGTGTTAGTTTGGAAGATTTTTCTAATGCTGTAGCCGAATGAGGGTTTCCAACGACGTGCTAACTAAATTAATTATAAATGCTTTAATGTATGTCTACTCCATTTTGAAGTGTTTTTGGCTTAAGTTTTCCAAAAAATATTTACAATGTACGTATGTATATGTATGTATTCCATGAACAGGAGTTGGATGTGTTTTATCCACATTCTTACATCTTTTAAAGTAGTTTAACTTTGCATATGTATACCTGTGTAGGGTTCTTAAGATTTGTTTACAAATTGGCTAATAAAATAAAACTTATGTTAAGTACTTAAATTTGAGCATATAAGCAAATATTTCCCTAGGCAACAACAAATTAATTTTCATAATTTTTGAATTATAATCATCTAATATTTAAAATTTTAATGCCACAATGTTAGTTACCGTGCTACTTTTTTCCCGTACAAATTAAAAACAATTTTTTTTTTTTGTTTAATTAATTTGATTTGTAAATTATTTGAATCGTTCAATTTCGGTCGCTTGCTTTTTTTTCCGGCTATTCAAAAGAAAAATTGTTCAGTGAAAACTTTATGTGTGTTTCACACAAATTGATCATTTACAGATTGAAATTTGCTACGAAGTCACGAAGAGGCCGCGCTAACATCGGTCGGCGTTCTTTTTGCCATTAACGTATGGCAGCCCAAGACACGTGAGCGAGTACTCCCAGGATGCGATGGCATACGTGTGGAATTATGGATCGCTCTCAATCAGCCAGCGATCATCACGATGTTACAGTATGACTTTTCAAGCAACAGCTACGGTGTTTGATGGACTTTATCTTGAAGCAACGTATGTGTGGTGCTGTCAGATGCTAGATGTACTCTGTCGAGTGTCAAAAGAGAGGTTTGCCACACGCACACATTCTTCTTTGGATGGTGGATGGTGGTTACACCAGATCAAATTGATGAAATCATTTCTGCGAAAATTCCTGATGCAGTGAAAGAACCAGTATAATATGAAGTGGTGAAAACCAATATGGTTCATGAACCTTGCGGAAAATAAATGCAGGAAACACTATCCACGTGCGTTTCTTTCCAAAACACAAACTAGAAATGATGGATATCCACTCTATCGGCGTCGCTCACTAGGCGACAATAGCAGAATATTCAGCATTCAATTTGGAAGAGTGAATATCGAAGTTGACAACACGTGGATCGTACTATATTCACCATTCAAAACTCAAATCAATGTTGAGTATTGCTGTTTGGTGAAATCGATCAAATACGTTTGCAAGTACGTCACCGAAGAAAGAAAGGCTTTGAACGAGATGAGATCAGAAATTATCAAATGGGTCGATAAATAAACTGCAATGAGGCGCTTTGTAGGATATTTACTTTTGCAATACATGCAACTTTTCCGACTTTTTGCATCTCGCAGTTCATTTGGAGAAGGTCATGTAAGTATTTCAACCCAGAGAATACAGTACAGCCAATGGAAATACCGCCAACAACAATATTCGGAAATTCCTTGATATTATACATGGAGTGCATCGTCGAAGAAATGTTTGCCCAGAAAACAAGGCCAACCCGTAGAGTGACATTCAGGTGTGTTCTCAACTAATGCATTAGGATGAATTTACACAATCCACCCGAAAAACCACGATTGCTTCTACCTTCGGTTGCTATTGATTAATGTACGCAGTACAACTTCATTTGAGTCATTACGTACTGTGAATGGTACGGTGTGTGCAACTTTTTGAGAAGCATGCCAGCAATTACAATGGCAAGAATGGACGATGCTAAAGCTATTTCGCATGCAACTGATGTTCGCACACTTTTCGCGATGATTATCAAATCCGCGTCAATTATGGGATACGAACAAAAATGACATTGCCGAAAGCATTTTACATCGTATTCGCTAAGAATTGATAATGGACAAATTCCGATCGTCTTTCTTTCTAAATTCTTTGAAGAGGCTTGGTATGCCGCCGCATCATTTGCGTCTCAAATTTGGATCTGTCATTATTATTTTTCGCGTCGAAACTGTGTAATGGAGTCCGATTGGTTGTGACGCATTTTAGTTCAAACCCATTCAGTTTTCAGGGAAAATGACATTTGAAATGACAATCAACAAGACACAAGGATACATTTATGCACCGGAATAGAAACCCAAAAATTTTGTTTATCAAGTTGCGCTGCATTGAAAAAAATCTAGAAAAATCGCATATAAATGATTTAAACAAAAAATATAGTACACTCAACATTTTTTTTCATTGCCAAACACCTGCAGGGTCAGCTAGTTTTATTATAAAAAAAACCACTAGTACTACAAATGCTTAATGTCACTATTTAAAAAGACAATACAAAATCTGTTAATTATTTATATAAATATTATCGTGCCTTTAATTTGGAAAAATCAGACACAACTGCTGTAATGTTAAGAGTTTGTGCCACTTTATTTTTAATTGATGTATTTGCTAAGCCTTCCAGTTTCTCTTAGGACATTGTAGATCGTAGTTAAGTTTTGATAATGTTCAATTTAGAGAAACTGCGCTTCCAACAGCTTGGGATATATGAAGTGTTAGTAACAACCGTTTGTCGTAAATAAATTTGAAACGATATACATTAATTCGTTAGAACAAATATAATTTAAAATGGGATGTTTCCTCTATATTCCTTTAATCGTCAAATTTATTTCACACATTATTGCCACAAGCATGGCAATAAATTTAAAATTTGCAATCGCTTGGGTTTCAAAACGAGTTTGATTATCAGTTCTTGTGTTCTTATTTTTTTTCGTCAAACTCGTATATTGCTTGATTACTTTTTAGCTTAGTTTCTACTTTTCCACTTTTGATATTATTTATCAAAATTATTTCAAATTCTTTAATATTACTTTATATTTGTTATATAACTATTGAGCAACCAATATATATATACATAGATTTTTATATTATCACAGGATGTAAAATAATTGCTTTTTCATATTATTCATAGTACATCGGCATGCGGTTTAGTAGAAGAATGCAGCTGTTTTCTGCTACTCTATTTGTAATTAAAGCGGTAAGAATAGAATTTCCATTGTTTAGAGACCCATTACTAATGCAAAGAATACCTTAACAGATAATATGGCTGCCCATTGCGATTTATGTTCCGGCTCTAACATTCAGCCAAAGTGAGAACTCATAGTTCACCTATAGTATATAAAGTATATATGTACATACCTATATACAGTTACGGACAATAAAATAGAATCAAAGGAGTTGCTTTGAAACAATGGCATAATTTTTTGAAATTTTTCATCGAGGTAGTAACTTTTCTGCATAATAACAAAGGCAATAATATGTATGTACTTTTAATAACGAAGCAAAGATAGGATTGTCGAGTTATACAGTTAACTGTAATTTAAAAAGTGTTAATAGCGTGCCTCGTGCTTAGTGACAAAATAATAGAATCAATAGCGAAATAGTTTCATAAATGAAAAATGTTGAGTTTAAAGGGCGTAAAAAGTAGTTATATTAACATAATTAGATCTGTGGAATGAATAATTGTATCAATTATGAATTTATTTAAAAAAATGGGACGAGCAAAAGATTGTTTAGAGGAGGAAAGATTGTGCGTCCAAAATTTCCAAGGAATGGGTCACGCGTAAAGGCAAATTGTAAACATATGAAATATGTCTCAAACATTTTTGTTTGATGCCTTAAAATTTCCGAAAAAGGTTGAAAAATAGGCTGACCACAAAAAAATGACTGCGCAAGTCGTTCGAAATATTGCATGATTGCCGATGCGCGCACCGTTTAAGGCCTCTGCAGCCATTCAATAAGAATTATCTGTAAAAATTTCTTCAAGAACAGTAAGAAGACGACTTGTGGAGAAAAATTGCTTTGGCACATGGTCCCGAAAGGTGTCAATACTGAGAAAACGGCATAGATGCAATCGTATTCAGTTTGCAAAACGACACATTAATTAGGGCGGAGCTGAAAATTAAGAAAAAATGGTTCGACATTTTATGGTCTCAAAGCAAAATTAATAATGATAGAAAATGATATTTGCGCGTGAGTCCGACGTCCAAAAAACAAAGAAATGTGCGTCCGCTACACGACTAGGACCTTCTAACCCCGTGGCGGCAATATAATGGTTTAGTATTGTTTTTCATATTGTGTTCCGGGACCTATATTTTGAATACAAGAAAACATAGACCGCCATATATACGTTAAGGTTTTAGATAAGGTCATACTCCCAAATTCTGAATGGAATTCGCCTTGCATTTTGGCAATTCCAACAAGAGAGCGACCCGAAACATACTTCAGGTCTTGCAAAAGATGGTTTTCATATCATGGTGCTAGCGTTATGGCTTGGCCAGAGTAATCAGCAAATCTGAATCTCATCAAGAACTTACGAAAAATTGTTAAGAAACATATTGCACCCCTTAAACCGAAAAATAAGGCAGAATTCTGAGAGAAGGTACAAAGGTCTGGTATTGTGTTCGATAGAACACTTTCGGTAGCCTAGAAGATGTGCATCGGTATTAGACGATTAATATTACACTACAATGTACTACCAATTTTTCTATTAGTTCCCCTAAAAAAATATATTTTTTTAATGTAAAAGATTTTGATTCTATTTTTTTGTCCATCGAATTTTTGAAATATATTCTGTACTTTAAGTTTTGTAACATTTATAAATTGTTTTTTTCCAATATTTTTACTGCTACCAATTTAAATCAAATTTATAATTTTTTTGAGAACGGGAAATTAGTACCATGGATGATTCTATTTTATTGTCCATAACTGTATATATTTACAGATATTTACATATTTAATTTTCAGTTAGCGGAATCGGAGTGCACACAATCACCCCCGTTGTGATCGCAATATGCACATTCTATACAACAGTGGTTAGTATATTAAAAGAAACTGATTTAATTCAATTAATTTATGATTATTTTATATATGATTTTATAATTTATGGAAAAAGGGAGGCATCAAGTGCGTAGTATGGACAGATGCCATTCAGAGCTTGGTTATGTATAGTTCCCTAGTCGTATTAATTATTAAAGGTACTTATGATGTAGGAGGCATTACAATCATGTGGCAACGCAACCAAGAAGGTGGTCGATTAAATACTCCAGAGTAAGAAAATGGAATAGTAATTTTCAAATACCAAGAGTAACAATAACTTCATTCGAAAGAATTACTTTAGATCCTACGGTACGCATGAGCATTATTTCTGTTATAATAGGAGGTACATTTTTTAAGCTTCAGAATACCTCCATAAACCAGCCGACAATTCAACGGTTTATGTCTCTCTCATCATTAAAAGCTGTTAAACATACACTTTTTATATTTACTTTTGGTGTAATTTTTCTGTATTTGGGTTGCATATATGTTGGTCTCGTAGCATTTGCAACATATTATAAATGTGATCCAATTTCAACCGGCGTGAGTAAATTAACATATAACAAAACCCCTTGATATGAAAATAGTACTAGTAAATCATAAAATACTTAATTATTGTGAAAGCTTGCAGAGGCTCGTGATCAGCTGATTCCATTGCTGGTAATGCAAGTGTTTGGCAAATTTCCTGGTCTTCCAGGTCTTTTCGTATCAGCCGTGTTTAGTGCTGCATTAAGTTCCGTTTCAACTCTGTTAAACTCTTTGGCAGCAGTGCTACTGGAAGATTTTATTAAACCGAACGTTCGAAGTCCGATAACTGAAACTACGGTGGCTATCGTTATGCGGACCATTGTAATAGTTTTTGGTGTAAGTGCGATTGGACTAGTATATATTGTCGAAAAAATGGGGATGGTATTGCAGCTATCTGCTACTATGCAATCGATTTCATACGGACCTATGTTAGGCATTTTTTCTACTGGTGTATTGATGCCGTGGATCTCAGAAAAGGTTGGACCTTTTACTCGTATGCTGGCGTGAGAAAATAATACATGGTTTTATTATTTTCAGAGTGTTTTTGTTGGAAGCCTTGTCGCCGTCTTATCCATGGCCTGGATATGTATAAAAGCTCAAATGGCCATTGTGACAGGCTCATTTCGTCACACAAAATTGCCGGTTTCCGTTGAGGGATGTGACTACGAATATGATAACAGTCGGTTCCTGAATTCTACGAATGAATAGTAAGTAGTTTTTTTCCTTCTGATGTCAAAATGTTCACACATTGATAATAAATTTTACAACTTGTTCTTTTTAATTGCCTTAATAATACCAGCGAGGTTAAGAATGGAAATGCCATACACCATATCTCTTTTCTGTTGTATACAATGCTGGGTGCTCTTATCACCATTGTAGTTTCAAATATCGCTTCTCTTTATTTTGGCCGAAATAGGATATCTGATGTGGATAAAAAGCTAATTGCCCCATTCATTGTCAAATATATCCAAAAACAGAGCTATAAAAATGTTCAAACATCCGAGAAGCTTGAAATGGAGTAATCCGTTGGATCACAGAAAGCAACGTAACTATCATCAATTGAAAATCTATGTACAATCGATTAAATTTTATTTTAAAGTACATTCACTACAGTCTGAAATACTTATAAGCAAATATGTATGTATATAAATATTCAAAAGAGTAAATGGAAAAAGTTACCACTCTTAGGTACATTTGGTTCTTTTGTGTTCAGTCTCTTTAGAATTTTTGTTCAAAATGTTAAAATTTCTTAACTGAAAATTTAAAAAATGTTGTGAGATTTTCATTTCTGGTACTTACCTGTGTTATATTAAATAACTTATCACAATTTAAAAGTGACTGTTCAAAACCAGTTTTGAAATAAAATATAGAAGAAATTAGCAGTGGATTTTTTGCTATTAATGATCAAGAGGGCTTGAAAACTAAAGCTGTTAACTACATAATATAAGATGTAATCAGTTAAATGAATAATTACGAAGAATGGAATATAGATCCTCGAAATCCAAAACACTAATCTGCCACCATTAGGATATGATTATGTCTAGGAAATTGCGAGTGAAGTGAAAGTAGTGTGTAATAGAGCAGTATGAGCTAAGGGAAATTATTATAAAATTTTAAATAAGAATCTGCGTAAATTCAGTATAGAGGTTTCCGTAGTTAGGATTAATTGGAAAAAAATAGGACAATGGAAAAATAATTAAATTGAATTGTATTAGAACTCTATTTGATAAATCTATGTATATAAAAGAAAGTTGTTGTTAGTTACACCATCTATAACTCAAGAACGGCTGAACCGATTTGGCTGAAAATTGGTGGAGAGGTAGCTTAGAACCAGGTAATGACATAGGATACCTTTTATCTCTTTATGTCAAAATTTAATACAACTCATAAATACAAAAATTATATTTCAAATAATAAGCATTTGTTCAAAATTCATGTTTGTAGGAATAATTTGAATATTTTAAACATAGTCTTCTCAAAAATAATACAATTGCTAAGTATTTGGAATAGAAGAAATGAACTGCAACCAAATACGCAGTGAAATAGATTAAACTGGCTCAGTAATCAGTCGTTGAGTATGCATTATACCACGTGTATCCCAAAAGACTGATATCATAACTTTTCCAGCCGAATTTTTCGTTTTTCCACGCCTGAGAACCGGTTCATCATGTGCAGTCCACTAGAATGACTGTCGATTGGACTCCAGTGGAAAATGATGAAGCTATGTTGCACTAAAACACTTCTCAGGATCAGTTATTCGTTGTTTTTGTTGGATTATGAACTTGCGAGGCACCTACTTTGCTCATTTCGCCTGTTTCCAGTTTAGCAAATATCTTTTCAACGGTGGATTTCCTAAGCCAAAATTCAACAGTATTTTCCCCCAAAAAGCAATACTTTATTAACACACGAAATGCTTTATGATCCATTTCATTGTAAAATAACACAAGTTGCTTCACAAAAATGCTATATCTCATTAACTAATAGTTATAATCCAACTAATATAAATCATGTAGATGGTAGTATTAGTATTATCTACGTATCAGCCACAGTGAAGCGTGGACGGGTCCTCTAGTATTATTATATAATCTAAAATTTTTTTAGTATAATTTAATGTTTTTACGTTTCATACATACGTCACAATTTATACAGATTTAATGATTGCGAATTTTTACAAAAAATTTTAATCATTCTCAAAACTATTGAACAAAACACAGAAAATGTACATATCTTTATTGATAAAATCAATCTTTTCCCATTAGATATTTTTGTCAGTATTTTTTAAAATAAAATTTGTTAGACATATATATGTAATACAGTCATCGAATCTTGCTGCCAAAACAAAATGTCTAAATTAGGTTTGGAATATTTAAACTTGTGAAAATATATCAAACATTTCGTTGCCTTGTTTTCGAATCCCACTCAGTAAGGGAATCTATTTCTCCACTATCTACCAAAATTGCATATCGTCTCATCGAAATAAAGTAAGTGTTGAAAATTGAACACGTAATGAGTTGCTTCCCGCGTCAATCGGAATGTTGCTGCTGTTCGTCTTGTTCGCCCTGTTGCAATTATATGGGTGATTGCTGCAATATCCGTCGAAATCGGTCCTGTATTGATTGTTTTCCAACGCGGATGATTCCGGATGTACAAGTTCCTCCCAAAAAGATTAAGTCTAGAACTTCTCCAATTAAGTCTTCCATGACTAAAAATAATAATAATAAACGTCCATCCCAAATTAAAAACGGAAAGCGTTTAAATGTACCAGCCGAAAGCGAACCCAGTGTAGAAACTAAGAATCCTAAACAGACAAAGAATAAGCAAAACTTTCAATACCAGGACCTGAAGAAACGTATGGAGGTAATAAGTGAGGAAGCAGAACAAGATTCGGATGAAGAACCATTCAGCAGCAAAAATATTCAGAATTCATGTGCCGACTTTCTCAGTATTGTACATGACACGGTACTGGAAACAGTTCAGGTGAGTAAAATATTATTTGTACGACCATAATCATAATTAATGTTTCTCATTAGAGTTCGGTTGAATGCATGATGCGAAATTATTTTGTCCATACAATGGAAAAGGTCGAAACGTTGTGTTCGCAAATGATGAGAAATGAATGTTTATTAAGCAAAATGTACTTGGATATTTTAGACAGTGAGACTTGAACTTTGAACTGAAGAAGTTAATGCTCTTAATATTTGCTTATTGCAGAAATATCACAGCAAAGCGAGAAAAGTTTACGACAGTTTAAATGCTTGTGTCAATTTATTGCCGAGACTCAGAGAGAAGTTAGCGAAGATCGTACACAGAATCAGAGATGCAATTGTCCGAACTGCACAGGAACGGAAGAATCTTTTATATCACTGGCTAAAGAAAGGGCTTTGTCGAAAGGACGCCGCCTCTCTGGAAGCGGCAATAGTAACATTAACTTCAATGTTTATAAGAGTGAGTTAAATGCAAGGAACTATCGTGACCCCGATAACGAGGTAAAACCTAAAGCATCGCTAACAAGCTGCACAAATTTAGCACAGTCTAAACCTAAACTACTTGAAAAGCCACCAGGTAATATTAGTAGCTTGAGTAATGAGGCAATTCGGCGAAATATTAGACGGTTGAATGAGTCTGACCACTTTGAGTTTTCCAATAATCGCAGAATTCCTGAGCTTCCTAGGGTCGATGACAGTTTTAAAATGGAACAGAATGAGAATCGAATAGAAGGTGGCAAATACGTTAGTGTGAAAACAGGGCCAAGTGAAACAAACATGCCGGAAGTAAAACTTTAATGACAGCTATTTTATCCATTGCCGTATTTCGTGACCAGTAATATTTAACTGTGCATAAAAAGTGGCGATTTAACGTTTTTATTACGAATATTTCGATGAGCCTTGTACGAGTATGTACATATACAGACGAGTGTATTTAAATCATTCTTCAGCTATTGTCGTTGGGTAAAAGGCAGAGACTTCTCCTACAATTTGCATATACCAGTAGATGTATGTGTTGGAGCAGAAGTTTTCGCTTTTTAACTTATCATAATTTTGATTCTTCCAAATTTAACGAAAGTTTAAATCCTCTAATATATTATGTTCAAATATCGAGCCCGAAACAAAAAACATTTATTTTCTTGGATGCGTATTGCGTAAAGTATTCAAGGTAAAATTGCATAGTCCCAATAATGTAATAATAATGATAATGGTTCATTCTGTTTCTTACAAAAGAGTTTTGCAACTACTTATGCGCAATTGTTTACTGTTACTCGTATAACAACACCGATATGTCTAGTTATAAATATTATATTTATATTTATAGTATTTGAATCATTTACCACATTTTTTAAGGTGTTTAAATGTCTATTCATTGGAAAAGTGAACTCTGGAACAGTACTCTGGTACAGTATTTATAGTAGTAAAACTCAAATATTTTCGTAATTTTTTTTAAAGCTCTAATAGTTTATGAAATGTAACATTTAAAGCTATTAGTAGGTTGTCCTCTGCAAATAAAAAAATACAATTAAAGGTAGTCCTCACCTTTTTGACCTATGTAAGAGCCAAATTCGAGCTCAATTGGATACAGAGGTGAACATAGAATTTTTTTGTTTAAAGATCACCTCCGTTTTATTGACTTCACAGTGGATTCCTTCAACAATAAATTATACTAGGGAACCGACGAATTTAGTAATTGGAGGTGTTTTCAAATATTGTAAGAAGAATTTGAACTAAAAATTCAAAGTGCGTTTAAATAAAAGCAGACTCCAAAATTGTGTTCTAATTGTACCATATAAGCGGTCAATTAACTCATTACCCAATTAGATTTTGAATAACAATAAAATTGTGTAAATCGCTCTGTGAAGTAGATCCAACGAGAGTAGAAAAACATATATATTTAATCGCAAATGAAAATGAATAAAATATAGCAAAATATAGCGATTGTAATGCCTATTATTAGTAGCGTGATGAATAACGCATTAGGTGATATCGCCGGTAAGACGGATATGGTACTCTTTAGAAGGAGGCACAAAATCTCGATATGAAAACCTTCAAGGCTCTATAGTGTTGAGTTAACAATTAGGGAGTGTACCAAGTATCTGGGGTAATTTTGGATAGCAAACTGATTTAGAAACAAAACATGAAGAATAGAGTGAAAAAGGGGCCTTTCAACTGGCCTCATACATTGGTGTTACACAGCGGAAGTCAAGCCAATATTGCTTTACGATGCTTTGGTATGGTAAACCGCTGTCTGCAAAATCTCATACAGAAAACCTTTGGAGGGAATACAACGGGGCTATAAGTACCACAGCAAGGTTTGCCCTAGAAAGTAATTCATTCCATCGACATTGAAGTTGAAATCTCTGCAGTAAAATCAGTTGCAAAATTGGCGGTGTTAACTTATTGATATCACATGCGAGCCGGGTCGGCATAAGTAACGACGATACATGCAGAAAGTGCAGGGAACTAGGCATGAGAGAGATGCTGGCTATGCTTCTGTCTAGTATTAAATATCGACAATTTTTGGTAGTTTAGTTTTCTTGGTATTGGTAATGAGCTAAAGTATTCCCACCTGTTAAAATAATAAATAATATAGCTCTGACTTATAACTTCGCCCAAAAATTAGTATGTATATTTATTTTATAGTAACTATAATTAATCAATGGTGATTGGTGGCTTTTAATGAAACTCGACATAACGTTAATAAAACCAGACGTTTGTATATACATACATATATAAATTTAGTTTTATTTAAAAAAAAATCCGTAATTTGTTTTTCTTATCATCTATGCGTATTTTATCTTAGTTTAGCATTTTATATATATACATACATATATATTACATATATAAATACATACATGCAAAAAAATGCATATTAGCTATATAAGTAAAATATTTTGCAAGTATCTCCTTACATATCCATGCATTTAAGTATATCAGCGTCTACACGGCATGTTAAATATTAATTACTGAAGAGAGGTCTTTGATGACTGATTCACATGCGTGTTTCGCCTCGCTTTGCTTCAGATTATTGCTCTGACAGAAAAATTCGATGTTTGCTTTTGCATAAATGGCGAACAATTTACATCTTTTTATGCTTTGATATAAATAAACACATATGTATGTACTTATGTGAAATTAGTTTACCAAATCTCTTAAGATGAAAATATCAATGCACGAAATAATAGATATCTGAGAGTAGCAAGGAAAGCAAAGCGTTCATTATGTCATGTCCTCCTATGTTTACTTCGCAAAGCGAACGCAAGGAATATTTTATGTAAATCAGCCATAAGAATTATGTTCTTTGTATCTTTTTGATTCCAACAATTTATGAATATATTATTTTTGTATCACAAACCATTCAATTCAATTTTAAAATAACTTAAGTTATTAAGGTTGTGGGTTAAGATGCGGTCTAAATAGTGCATGACATCATACTTCCGAAACGGCTAATGGATCCTTTTCTTTTTCACATATGACTACATGTGATGACGCTTTGGTAGAGCGTCGTGATACGGCAAGCGAAGTAGTCAACGTCCGCACTGAATCGCAGCTATAGTGAAGTCGACGGCTCACGGTGCTGCACCGACTTTGTGTTAAAGTACTATTTAAATAAGAACGGCAACAGCATTTGAACCACTTGAAAGGCGGAAAACGACTGGGAAAGTAACAAAAACCAAAAAAGTGTCTGTTAATGAAACTGAAGCTATTATAATTTTTAGACCACGAATGAGTCACTAACCTGAGTGTGCGAAACACTTGCGATGAAAAGACGCAGTAAATGAGTGGGTTCGCTGCAGAATTTAGTGGTGCTAAACTCTGTATAAACGTTGCTATAGCAATATTGGTTTGCGTTTTCGGAATACGTCCAAATACTTGCAGTAAGTCGAAGACAATGTATGGAGACCAACACAGTATAAATACGATGACAATAACAAATGTCATTTTGACGGTTTTTACTTTGGCTCGGGGTATTATTCCGCGAGAGCTGGCTCTTCTACTAGTAACATTGTTATTACAACGTTCTAAGATCGCAAATGTTAATTCATGATTTATACAACTATATGCATACTTTACCTCCGGATGTGAATATGGAGCCCTTCGCCCAAATAGTTTTGACGATAATCGCATAACAAGCTGAGATAATAAGCGCGGGAAGAATGAATAGTGTTGTCGCCACTAGGCACATATATGTTTGCCATGCTTCCGGCGAACCAAGTTCTATCCAACATTGCATCTGGCCCTGGATTAGCTTTTCTTCGTAAAGAAACAAAATGGGTAACGAGAAAATAACTGATACTACCCATGCTGCTGTAACAAGATGCTTTGCCCTTCGCCCTTTACGAGAAGTTAATGTAAATCAAAGCGCGTCTACTGTACAAATAAATTTATCAATTGTTTATAAATAGGTAAGACTCACATGATTTCGAGAAGTTCATTGGGTGAGTTATGGCGTCATAGCGATCGATACTCATAGCTACTAGCACATACGTAGAGGAGTATGTTACGCAAACTTGGGAAAAGCGTATGAGCTTACAAGCAATATTACCGGCCCTCCATGAAATTGTTATTCGCCATATTATGTCGGTAAGCACATGAAGCAAACCGACAGAAAGATCTTATGAAGTTATATATAATTGTATGTAAAATTAAAGAAAGTTAATAGTTATAGTGAAAAATCTATATTTACTTGGTAGAATTTGTCAAAGACTTTCTTACCTGCGACTGCCAGCTGCCTAATAAAGTAATTCATTCTTGATTTTCGATTTTTATTTACAAACAGAACAAAAAGCACCGTAGAGTTACCCAGCACAATAACAGTGAAGAGTATCCACAGGACTGCGAACTGTTCCATCTGAAAGACAACAAATTTGAATATTATTAATAAACAATGAGTAAAAAAATTAATTTGACGGGTGTGTAGCAACATTTTCAGAAATGTCTTTGTTTCTGCCACGGTGAACAAACATTAGGACATTGAACACATTTCTGCAGAAAATTTGCTTAAACTTGAAAGGATGACTTTGAATCTCGTCTTTGAAATTGAAGTAATCAAATTTAAATGTTGTACTGTACTATCGGAACAACGATTTTCGCGTATTTGAGTAACTACAAGTATATACATATGTATGTAATCAAAATAAACTGTGATAATTATTACTACCCAACATTAATGATAGGTGTGATAAAATAAAAATTTTTAAATGCTGTCGTAAAGTTAAATATGACGACGGTACGGAAAATTTCATAATATTTTAAGTAAATGTGATTGTGGTTCGAATTTTCGGTGTACCCATTAAAAAGAAAATATTAAAATTATTATTACGCATGGTTGTATGTGTGTATGTATTTGAAAAGTATTATATAATTTGAATTAAATCGGTGATTAATAGCATAAGCCTAATTCCAGTAATTGCTTCTATACTTGTATGTATACGAGGGCTGCTATATATATTTCTGGCCTAATAATGAAAATAGGAATATTTATCAACGAAAATGGTTTTATTGTTTTTCAAAATATTCTCCATAAAGATTTATACACTTTTGTATGCGCTCAAACCAATTTTCGAAGCACTTTTTCCACTCCGATTGAGACACCTCCAAAACATGGTTTTTGAATGCTTCAACAGCATCTTCTGGCGACGAAAATCGTTGACCACGCATTATTTTCTTGATGTGTGGGAATAAAAAGAAGTCATTGGGTGCCAAGTCAGGGCTGTACGGCAGATGACCCATCAATTCGTCTTCTCTTGTTCGTTTTTCAAATTTCTCCGAAGACTTCAGGCAAACAAATGGTGGTGTACCACTCAGAATTGACCGTCCTACGTTGCTAAAGCGGAACAGTCGCCACATGACCAGTTTTGCCGAAGAAACAGGCGACCATTTGCTTCGAAGTGCTTCTTCCACGAACAACTTTCGTTGGATTTGGCTCGTCTTGGAAGACCCACACGGTCGATTGCTGTTTTGTTTCGGGCTCATACGCATAGATCCATGATTCGCCACTTGTGAACATCTTATAAACGTCTTTTTAAGCACCGCGATCGTATTTTTTCAGCATTTCTTTACACCAATCGACACGAGCCTTTTTTTGAGCGATTGTCAAATTGTGCGGGATTCAACGAGAACAAACCTTTTTTACGGCCAGGTGTTCATGCAATATCGAATGTATGCTGGTGGGAGAAATGCATAGGCATGCCTCTATCTGAAGGTATGTTATATGACGGTCTTGCATTATCAGTTCACGTACGGCATCGATGTTTTCTGGCACAACGGCTGTTTTTGGACGACCTTCACGGAATTCGTCTTTGAGCGAGCGTTGTACCAGTTTTTCACAGTGCTATAGGATGGTGCTACATAGCCATATAAAGATTTTAGTTCATCGATGCACTCTTGTCGTGATAATCCACGTCGAAAGTTGTGAAAAATGATCGCACGAAAATGTTCACGAGTTAATTCCATTTTTTGGCCGATATGAATCTTTTAATTCCCTGTAAATAAAACAATTCACGATTAAATGACAAACCGTTCTGAGTGATTTTATGCTAACAAATGTCAAACTTTCCAATGGAAATGTCAGATTGCACCTGGGGTTTTTCAATAGGACACTACAAAAGTAGACCGATAGATACAGCAAACGACGCAATATTTTTTTCTGCTCTCTTGACATTTCTTTTCAGTAAGGTTTGTCATTTCGTTAGTTAAAGATATTATGATCCAACAACTATTCAAAATTATTAAAATTTACCGAAATTCGGAGTCAGTTACCTCAACTTTAAAAGCTATGTATATTAAAAAACCAGTAAATTTAAAGCTTTATGACCCAAGGGTATACTGAAATCACAACGAAATAGGGCAAATATTTCATAATGTGGTTGTTTACCTTTAAAATAACCATATAATGATAATGTACAAATGGGATTAAGCCATAAATGCCATCATAAAAGTTTTATAATTGCTAATTAAATAATTAATTTTCTATAATACTTTAAGTATCAATAATTAAATTTATCCATACAGGGTTGTCCGGTAAGTAATAGGATTGACTTTCTTCCTTCGTGACTGTACTTCGGAACGTGCGCGCACCGAGAGTCAGGACAAACATTTTCGCGCGGCGTGTTTCTGTGAGTGGTGCAAGCTGAAAATACAGCGTTCGTTAAAGCAGAGGTACGTGATTAAATTTAGTATGAAATCTGGGACAGAGACGTTTGATATGATCAAGCAAGCTCAGCCAGATGTTACTTTAGCAAGAGGTGGTGTGTTTCCGTGACACCATGCCGTTTTGGAGGGCCGGGAAGAGGTCTCGCTGATGAAAACCGTCCTGGCAGACCGCGACTTCGATAAACACCGACAATGTGACTCGTATGCATTAAGTTTTGAATTCAGACCGTCGACTAAGTATTCGTTTAATTGCCCAGATGTTAAATTCATCAAATTTGTCTTAAACATGCGCAAGGTGTGCGCGAAGAGGGTCCCAAAAGTGCTCACTGATGACCAGAAATTCCGGCGATTGGAAGTGTACCAAGAAAATTTGAACGTGTGTTGAAGTGACCACCAATTTTTGAACGAGTCATGGCTCTTTGAGTATGATCCCGATACAAAGGCAATCTTCCGCGCATTTTGAGACGACAGAGGGGATCCAAGCAGCATGCACCTCGGCACTCAAGGCTATTCCGTGACGCCTTCAATGCTTGGAAGGAGCCTAGTATTTTGAAAATTTTTAAAGAATTGTAACGAATGGTTAAATAAAGTTTTTAAAATCGACTCAGTCCTGTTACTTTCCGCACTAACCCTACAATAAATGGTTAAAAGCTTGGTAGAAGTGAATGATTTTGTGTTCCATTGTGTTATCAATAATTTTTCAATTCACTACTTTGTGCGTATGTTTACAAATAAATGTGCATTTATATTGTGGCCGTACATGTATACATTAACGCAGGTATTTAAGCATTTTATTGTTTAACGGCCCGCAAGCCCATTTTTAGACGTTTATTACGTGATGCGCTGCGAAAAGCTTTCTTTGGATAAAATATGAAAGGAAAAGCTAGCCGCTGAGATTAAAGATGTAAATATGTACTTCGTGACAGCAGTTACATGCACAAATACACATGCATTCATATATTGTGTAGCGCGTTCATGCATAGGTATATACGCACGATTTGAATAATTGTAGTCATGGCAACTAAGGCGTAGTGACATCTTCTCAAGTCTGCAGTTCTGCCAGCCTAAAAATAAGTAAAAAGTAAAGTAAAATCTGTCTGTCCCAAAGCAAAGAGCCCCTAAAGAGAAAATAAAAACAATAATCCGTATGGGGTAGAATTTATTTTCACTTGTACATATTTCTGTACTCCCGCATTCATATTCTATTAAGAAATGTTTGCGATGTAAAACTCAATACCCTGCGAATATGAGACTGAATGACAAAGTAGAAATCAGAATGACTACTATTGTCATTAACACAATTAATTAATTTTTTATTCTTCATAATTCGTTGAGACATTTCGCATGGTGTTGAAGAAAATCATAGAACAGGAGCCACTGATTAAATAAAGATTTTTGGGATATGAATGATGGGCTACAGAGTATAATGATTTTGCTCAGCTAAAGTTTGTTTGTAACACCTAAGACTTAACTTTATAGATATAAAGTTGTATGCATATGTACATATGTATATATAAATGATGAAATCCGGTTAATTGTCTATTCGTACGTGCAAGCTGGAACTTTTGTGAAAATGAAAACATCTTGATGAAAATTTGTTTAGATAAGCTCCTTAGCACCATAAGAAGTTCCGTATTATAGATGAGTGTTATCGCATAATTACCACGACGACAAACCCTAATAATGGAAAACCTATAAATTGCCATAACTAAGCCACAAATTAAGATATAAAACTGCAATACGGTAAAACGAATTGCATTAAAAATCAAAAATTCTCAAAATCGAATCGTGGTTTCAACGTTTTCAAAGTAGACAATCAAGATGTGGGTCAATCAAAATCCGTGATCACCGGAAATTCCATCGAAACTGTACGTGAATTCATCAAAGATCAGCCAAAATCACTATTGAAATTCATGGAAATGGAATTGAACATCTCCAAAACATCGATTTATCGCATTTTGACCGAACATTTGAGCTTACGAAAGGTGTGTGCGACGACCAAAAATTGCTCAGAATCCGACATTCGAAGGACTATTTGACCAAAAATCACATTTTAACCATTAATCACTCCCCGTATTCACTTGATATGGCACCGAGTAAATTCTCCTTTTCGGAAAAATGCATTTGACCATGAGAAGAAATTGTTATGCTGACGTAGAGGCCATTCAAACGGCTTGCACCGGCTAAACCGTCCAACGAGTTAAAACACTCGTTCTACAAGCTTTTGGGCCATGCAAAAAGCTGTCTTGAAGCAGAAGAAGACTATTTTGAATAAAATAAATTGATTTTGCTGAATAAAACCATTTGTTCTGCTTTTTTTAAGTACTGTTTACTTTGGACTGCACCTTGTATAACGAAAATGGGTCGAATCGGGTATATATCATCTTTTTCTGTTAATAATAAGTAGTAGTTAAAAAAATAGATAAAATTGGGTCAATACTATCCCTATCTCCTAAGATTTTCAAACACCCGGTCAGCTTTATACCGCATATAAAGGTCAATTCTGGATATACTACGTATACCTATTATTTAATGCCAAAAAATTGTGAAATTATTTTATATGAAATACATCTACTTATCTACTTATCTACTTCTACTTATATATATGTAAATAAAATGAATCGCCAAAATGTATGTACGCTCATAACTTTCATACGACTGAACCAAATTTCATAATTGTTTTTTTTAATGTGTTCGTTGTGGATCGGGGAAGGTTTAGAAATAAAAATGCCTTATACTTTAATTAGGAAAAGTCGGAAAATTGGACAATTCCAAAAAATAACTTCTTTTCATATAATTTTTTTTTTTTTAATTTTTGTTTGTTTTGTTTTTCAATATTTTGATTTGTAAATTATATGAATCGTTCAATTTCGGTCGCTTGCTTTTTTAATCCAGCTATTCAAAAGGAAAATTTTTGAAAATTATTCAGTGAAAACTTTATGCGTGTTTCACATAAGAAGATCAATTACAGATTGAAATTTGTTACGAAGCCACGAAGAGGTCGCGCTAATATCGGTCGGCGTTCTGTTTGGCATCAATTTATGGCAGCCTAAGGCAAGGCAATGCAGGAAGTACTCCCAGGATGCGATGATATATAGTACGTGCTGAATTATGGACCGCGATTGCTACTCAGCGATCGTCACGATGTCATAACACAAGTTTTCAATCAACAGTTACGATGTTTGATGGTCTTTATCTTGAATCAACGTGCTGTTAGATGCTGAATGTACTCTGTTGAGGAGCAAAAAAGAGGTTTGCCGCTTATTCTTTTTTGGATGGTGGATGGTGGTTACATTAGATTAAATTGATGCAATCATTTTTGCGGAAATTCCTGATCCAGAGATAGATCCAGAATTATACGAAGTGGTAAAAACCAATATGGTTCATGAACATTGCGAACACTACAATCCTTCTTCGGTTTGTATGCCTGACAATGCACGAAACACTATCCACGTGCATTTCTTTAGGGAACGCAAACTGGAAATGATGGATATCCACTGTATCGGCGTCGTTCGACAGACGACAATGACAGAACATTTAGCATTCAATTTAGAGGAGTGAATATCGAAGTTGACAACACATGGATCGTACTAAATTCGCCACTGTTGCCTAATTCACATTCAAAACTTGAGTATTACAGTTTGGTGAAATCACTGAAATACGTTTGCAAATACATCACCAAAGAAAGCAACATTGCGATTATTGGCCTTGAATGAGATGAGATCAGTAAGTATCAAATGGGTCGATACGTGAACTGCAATAAAGCGCTTTGTAGGATATTTACTTTTGCATTTCATGAAAGTTTTCCGACTATGGTGTGCCTCGCGGTTCAACTTTATTTAAGTCATTGCGTACTGTGAATGGTAGAGTGTTTGCAAGCCAGCAAGTACAATTACTTGAACATGAAAATAAATGATGGACGCTGCGATAGCTATTTATTATTTTTCTCAATTTACTTCAACGAAAGAAGAACTCATCACGTTTATCCTAACAATGGCAAATTGTCATAACTGCGATTGCTTGAGAGTCCGCGCAATTTTAGTTGCCAAAAATACCGATGTTAATGACATAAACTGGAAGATTCAAAGTCAAATTCAGAAGGGTTTGCGCTCATACAAATCGATCGATCGTCTTGACAATGAAGACGAAGCCGTGAATTATCCAGTGGAATTTCTAAATTCTTTGGATAGGCTTGGTATGCCGCAGCTTAATTTGCATCTCAAAGTTAGATCTATCATTAGTATGTTTCACAATCTTCATTTATCCATCGAAACTGTGTAAAGAATCTTAATAATTGTGACGCAGTTACCGAATATAAGGGGACAGTAATTTCATTTCAAACATATTCTGTTTCCAGAGAAAATTGCATTTGTGATGGCAATCAACAGGACAAAAGGATAGATAGATAGAAGTGTGGCATAAATCTAGAAAAGCCATGTTTTTCACACGACGTTGCGTGTTCATGAGTTTGAAACCCATCTTCCCTGTATATTTACGCACCAGAACAGAAAGCAAAAAAATTTGTTTGTCAAGCTGCACTACATTAAAAAAAAATATTTTCAACACAATATAAATTCAACTTTCTTTTCATTTCAAAACACATAAATTCAAGCAGGGCAACGGCTGCGGGGTCAGCTAGTTATAAATATTTTCGTTATTCTAACAAGCCTTATGCCTAATATGTATGAGGGGTCAGCGTCCAGAGTAATGGCAATGGTTAATGCAACAAGCTCAGCCCATTCTCTACCCCAGGATATTTTATGAAATGAAGTGAAGAAAGCTTCTTAAAAATTATAAAATTATATTAATGGTTTAGCGCTGAATATGAATGGACCTGATCTGGAGTTTAAGCCTCATTTGCCTGAATTCCGATTCTCTGGTTGACGTTTTCCAAATATACTCAAGATATTTAATTTAGCCTTTTCGGTTCTCATAAATCTCATTTGAAGCTGATTTTAACATAATTTGGCATACGTGAAGAAAAGTATGTCATTAAAAATAGAACTGCGAATTGTTTGCCTTTTTAACATACTTTTAAACTGGATTAAAGTTTCACTAAAATCGGTTCAATAGCTAAGTAGCTTACTCCAGACAAAATGAACACGTAATTTCCACATGAATTTAAAAAAGTAAAAGTTTTGATTAGAATGCCATTCGCGAAATTCACTATTTTTCCAATTGACAAAAATTTGCTGAAATCAATTTAAAAATTATGTAAGCCTCAAGTACGTCTCTTGGATTTTTATACCGGCAATAACGCTTTTCGCCTTTATTGACAAATAATATTTTTCCTTTATTGAATTGTTTATTATACTAGTTTACTGTAATAGTATTCATTGTATACCATAGCCACAGTAGCGCGTGGCCGGATGTATCAGTATAAAATCCTGTCGCGGTGTTTCTGCTTTGACGTCACTGCCTGCACATGTCATACTACGATTCTTGGTATGTTAAATGAAAGTATTCGAATATGTATACCATTCATACTCTAGAGACTTCCTTTAGTTGGAAAATAAATGACATCGCCGATACAAATTTCTATTAAAATAAGGAAAAGCAAGGTCGTGAATGCCATATAATGATGTGGTTGACCTCAAGTTAAGTTAGTGTTAAAAGACAATAAAGTTTAACGCACAATTCCTAATAAAATTATTTCTATCCACTATTGGATATGTCTATGGATTCATCAAATTATTTGACAATTTTCGGTTTTGCCAGTATTTATATCCAGTTGTTTAACTAAATGATTTGGAAAGAAATGGAAATGTGTAAAAAACTTGAGGATTGCGCACAAAATTAAAATTATTATTACCTCTTTCTTTGATTAAGATTTTACATCAAATTTTGTCAGTAGTGCATCAATTACAAATTATTATCTATTTCAGACTGAATTGAAATTGTAATTTGCTTCATATGGCATTTAAGGTTGTTAGTTAACTTCGAAAAAGTTTATTTGTTGCATATGTTATAGTTGTAATTATATTA
Source organism: Bactrocera zonata (assembly GCA_037783105.1). NCBI lineage: Eukaryota > Metazoa > Arthropoda > Insecta > Diptera > Tephritidae > Bactrocera > Bactrocera zonata. Next base: position 78,527 of record JBAWJQ010003972.1, read on the forward strand.
ATGCACATACGAAAATACTTATAAACGGGTAAACGTTGCAAATTAATATAATAGTAAATACGTATGTTTGTATGTCACTCACTTCGTAAAAATAGAACGAATTTAGTTTATCATTTCCTACACTCTCCGTCGTCTCTGTTGACGGTCCCAAATTATTTCCCAATACTTCCTCCGAAACTTTATTGCCACCGTTAAATGATGAAGAAATATCTTGCTCAATCAAAACTGGATGAAGATCGAATGATGCCATTGACGAAGTCGTAGTCGGTGATGTAGACGTAAGGACAGCATGAGATACAGCCGCAATGAAGTGAGAGTAGTTAAAGTTGCTTAGTGAAACGATAGTGCTTGTTGCAGGAGTGTTGCTTTTGCTTACTTCTACGTAATTGAAGTCATTAGCAGTGCTATTTGGGCTGTCAATCGCAGCAATAACAGCGGCACTTACATTCGAATTTGTCGTTGCTGAATTATCAGGAATGAAATGCTGTGGAATCTGCTCGTAGGCTAGCACAACTGGAGGCTCCACTGTATACAAACGAACATTAATACCACCCATCACATAGCCTAATATGTATAAGTATTATTTATTGTTATATCGTGAGTTGCGAATTTGTCTTTCTTTTGAGAATTGCGGATTTAATTCAACGTTTTTCTCCGAAAAATTAAAGTCGTCGCAGATCCCACTGCAAATTTGGTTAAAAGTTAGAATTTTGAATTTGCCGCCTTATTTTTTTTGGGTTTACGCTTCAGACTGGGAGTAGAGTTACAGCATAAAATGTTGAACAAACACAAACCAATAATACATAATTAGAACCCTGCAAGAAGTAAAAAAAAAGCTTTTATATAACTTGTATTTACTATAAATGATTATTTACATTCGATAAATAAATAATGTAGGACTGTCAACAACGCAGAAGTATAAATTTTATAGTTTGCTAAATAAATTCAAAATAATTTAAAATTTCTATCTCAACGAAACAAATTTAAACTCTCCGTTAGTTTCTGTCGGAAATATATTCACATCCTTATTATCTGGTCATTGCCACATCCATTTCTGATTTAGCGACGGTCTAATTACCTTCTTCTTTTATTATCTGATTTTTATGAAATACATGTACATATGTATGTATGTACATTATATTATAGTACTGCTAATAGTTCATTTATGAAATCATAATATTTAGAGGATTAATTAATAGAAAATAAAATTAAGTAAAAGATGAACATTTTCTTTTATGCGCAATACGTTTTTTTGCATCTGGTACTTTGAAATTAAAGAATTATAAGAATCTTTATTTCCATTAGAAACGCAATTAATAGCGTTCGTCTGACTTTTATGCCAATCTTATTTAAGGCATGTATATAATAAATAGGTCATTACAATTTTTAATATTGATTTTCGGATGACTTCATACCGCAAATATTGGTCATATGTACAAGCAGCACTAATGAAAAGTTAGGCGATGTGTTTTGCTCACCTCCACGTAATGGAGGAAATGGATGGATCCTTACAATCTCTTAATAATATAAATATTTGTTAAATCCTGTTTTTTTGTGATAAGCAGTAAGCTGAAATAACGCGGAGCAAACATGTTGGCTATTTCACAAGAACTGGCGAACAGTTCATCATCTTAGTTCCTGTTTTCCCGCAATACCACTTTTCATAGCTCCTTAAAGGCATGATTCGGTTTATAATTAAAATATACAAAGTATATATGGATCATATACATATGTATCTTATATTCAGTGAGAATGGTTTCTTGGCCAGATTTTGGTTTAGCATAAAAAATTAATAGAATGGTCTCATATCGCAATACAATGATAATTATTGAAACGAATGTGACTCCCCTATGGGTTTATAACCCATAACTTAGGTTGTCCTAAATATTGCTATTTTACAGTACTATTGAAGGCGAACAGTTCAACATTTCTAATAAGGTAACTTTTAACACTTTGTACTCTTTTATAAATAGGTGGTACAACAAACGTATGGAGTAAAATGAGTTTAAAGTTTTGTTTAATGAGGTAATTCAAAAGATAATACTATAAAACCATGGAATTCACAAATGTTTCAATGTTTTAATACAAGTTAAGTAAATATATTTAAATTGATTGTTAAAGAATTGATGCACCTCTTCTACAATTTTACTTTTTCCTCTTGTTTTCGTACACGAAACACTATATGTAGATAGTGATGTTAAGAATTTAAGAGTTAAACAATACTGGGTTGCATTTTTATACCCTGAACAGGGTATATTAAGTTTGTCACGAAGTTTGTAACACCCAGAAGGAATCGTCGGAGACCCTATAAAGTATATATATAAATGATCAGTATGTCGAGCTGAGTCGATTTAGCCATGTCCGTCTGTCTGTCCGTCTGTCCGTCTGTCTGTATATATACGAACTAGTCCCTCAGTTTTTAAGATATCGTTTTGAAATTTTGCAAACGTCATTTTCTCTTCTAGAAGCTGCACATTTGTCGGAACGGCCGATATCGGACCACTATAGCATATAGCTGCCATACAAACTGAACGATCGGAATCAAGTTCTTATATGGAAAACTTTCACATTTGACAAGATATATTCACGAAATTTGGCATATATTATTTTCTAAGTCAACAATGTAATCTCCGAAGAAATTGTTTAGATCGGTCGACTATAGCATATAGCTGCCATACAAACTGAACGATCGGAATCAAGTTCTTGTATGGACAACTTTCACATTTGACAAGATATATTCACGAAATTTGGTATATATTATTTTCTAAGGCAACAATGTAATCTCCGAAGAAATTGTTCAGATCGGTTGACTATAGCATATAGCTGCTATACAAACTGAACGATCTGAATCAAGTTCTTGTATGGACAACTTTTACATTTGACAAGATATATTCACGAAATTTGGTATATATTATTTTCTAAGGCAACAATGTAATCTCCGAAGAAATTGTTCAGATCGGTCGACTATAGCATATAGCTGCCATACAAACTGAACGATCTGAATCAAGTTCTTGTATGGACAACTTTCACATTTGACAAGATATATTCACGAAATTTGATATATATTATTTTCTAAAGCAACAATGTAATCTCCGAAGAAATTGTTCAGATCGGTTAACTATAACATATAGCTGCCTTACAAACTGGACACATAGTTACTAACAGAAATGCACCTGTGAAGGGTATTTAGCTTCGGTGCAACCGAAGTTAACGTTTTTTCTTGTTTGAATAGTTATTACACCTACAATATTATTATTCGACCTACAATGCGTCATTAAGTTATTGCAAAGTCAACAGTGTAGGAAGGGCTATTATTGGTTCAAAAATCATAATGCGTATTTAATGCTTCGCAATCCTATTTATCCGTTCGTGCAACAGATAATTAGCCACACATATACATATACAGATGTACGTGCATTCAGTGTACACGTTACGATATTTCATTTGAAAATTATGGAAGATGAAACGAGTGCGCTGGAAAATAAATTTTTTAAGTTTTAAAAAGTGTTGCATTTTTTCAATTTAAAAATATATATTCATATTATACGCTACCTATAACTTTTTGTCCTAAATTTATATATCTAAATATCTACATATGCATGTATAATATAGCATTTGCAAGTAATTTAGCAAATGATAAAGCAAAGCAAAAATCTTTGATATTACCAAATTAGTAGATATTTATACCATATAATATATATTATCACCACTTTCCTTATCACTCGCCATATAAACATAAACTGGTACACCCCGTTTTAAAATCTTATGACGCTGGTTTCCATTTATTGTTGCAGTTATACATACTCGTATGTACATACTATGTAAATAAGTGCATAAGTACAGATATAAGTATGTATGTGTACTCATTATGATGCGGCGTAAAACTTTTGAATTTAGCTTAGCCATAAAACTTGTTTTTAAATATGCATTTCTATGTATGTACATATATACAATAATCCAACACGCTGTAAGTGTCATACAAACATTCTGCTTTAAAACACTAATGTTTTTAGCACAAAACAATTAATTTCAACCAATACCTTATTCGTCTATAATAAGGGAAGTTATGATTTACCGGTTCTTTAATGATTTCAGTGCACGCTTTTGAATACGCATTTCATGTACATTCATATGTACACGGATAAGCGTTTATGCATATGTATGTACATTTATACATACACATACATATATGTATTTCCAATATATGATGCTTGCACTATTTGCAGAATACACTTATCTTATCTAATTTCATACATAGAAAACACTTCACGGGACACGAAAAACCAATTTCCACGATAAACGTAAGTCGGTATGTGCTTATCTTTCGTCCATACGTTTGTTGCTTACATCACTTAACACTACCAATCGAACGTGTTGCTCTCACGGAAGGCGACGACATACTAACAAATCAATTGGTCGCGTCTGATGCTACTGACAATGTAGTCGCTGTAGCTACAAATTTATAGACACTTTTTGCCTTTTCTTTTGTACCATGGTGCAGTCCTTTCAAAGAGAAAGCTTTGTTAATAGCAACATAAATATATTTGCGTCACGAAATCCATGTGAGAAATCCACAAATGGTCCACATAAGCGTCATCTTTAATTTTGGTATCTAAAAGCACAAATTCCGATTGTTAAAGTTAACACCATTTCTGGTTATTACTTAATGCTTATGTACGTACACATAGAAATAAGATGTAAACTAGTACCAAGTGTAGCAGCCGTCATATATATATATGTAGGCATTAATATAACGATTTAAACAGAAAATAAAAGCTCGTACTTTATTTTATAAATTTTCCAACTTCATTTTTAACATTAACAGAAAGCTTTTTCTTAAATACGATTGCAAATCAGAATATAATGTGTATGTGTTTTTCTGTTAAAGGACATTTATTGACATTGATTAAGCTTAAACAGTTGGTCCAACTTCTCTTAAATGTGATGCGCGTTTCGATATTAGACCTGGCAAATGGTTTTCAAGTAGTTAAGTAATAAACACTACCTAGTTTTGAGAGCACTTACTCGCTTATTTCAAATAACTGCAACAACAGATTCAATTCCAAGAGTACATAAAGCAGAATGACACAAATTAAACTTAAATAAGCAATATTACAATATATTACATAATTATAACCACACGTTTGCCGTTCCAACTTTGTAAATACCATCAATATACAAAATTAATGTATTAATTAATTAAAATTAATACCTAGGATTAAGAGCTGAATTCGCTTTACTTACTACGAGTATATACTATGTATGTATGTACGTGATAACTCAGTTGATATGGGTATAAATAGTAAAAAAGTGTATCAGATTTTGCTTCGGCGCGGATGGCATGACTTAGCATGCGTATTATCAAAACTTGTGCGGTGATACATGTGTTGCACAGAACAGTCAGTGTTAAGAACAAATTTAAAACTCTTTAATCTGTTCTCAAATTTATGACAATTTGGGAATCATCTCATCACATTTATCAATTAAATTTTGTTTTCCGTTTTAATAATAAAATCTTTCAATAAAGTTTTGGTGCATATTCATCCTTCACTATCGCCAGTGATAATTATGGTTATGACATTAGTAATCTACAAAGTTCAGAACTGCTTAGTCAAAATAATGGTACAATTTTAGTTTATTCCAAGTAGAACGGGAGGTATCAAGATTATAATATGAAATATATATATATAATACATATATATATGTATGATACAAATTTTAAATTCTTTGAGAAATAAATAACCGGCAACGAGCATAATTTAGAGTTACAATTACATTTAAAATTCCATTATTTAGGGATTTTTAACGATCACACATGCCATAGCGTATTACTATGTATAGTATATTATTCACATAAAATTTTATGTACATATATTAATTGTTTGTTTTCTTTATAATTTCCTTCTTCCTCTTCTTTGTCTTCCTTCGCTGTACTTATTATTATATATTAAAGAACAGCAGATAAATACCCATTATTCTAATCTTAGGCATCTCCACCTCCGTTTCCTCCCCGCGTGGTGCTGCAACTACGCATCGTTGTTCCACCATATTTATTGTGGTGCAAGTGTTCGTCGCTGCGAGGTGTCATGCCATCGGAGCTCATTTGGAAATCATCATCATCCTCTTCGAAAACGGGCTTGCTAATTTTCATAGCGTCTTCTAAGCGATAACTGTTACTTTTGGGCAACGGTTGATCGTCACATTTTAGTTCACTCATTTGTATTTGGGTACAAAAGCGTTGAATGTGCTCTAAAACTTCACGCATACCCATCTCAGATGACTTTTGGCTCATGCTACGCTCCTCCGAAGAGGTTTTGTGTGGTTCGGAAGGTGGTGTTTTAATTGTGCTGCGACATGAACATGAGTTTTGTCCCTTTTCACATTCATTGACCGATGTACTTTGCTTCGATCCGCTACCTCGCTTCTCGGGATGATTTGATGGTGGAGTTGGTGCAGCAGTTGATTGGGTGTTTGATGTAGATGCCAACATCGTATGGTGTTGGTAAAACATTTTGTCATACTCAGATTTCATGCAGAGATACCGGAAATGGCGTGAGTTTTCCTCCCCGTAGTGCACAACCTCTGTCGGATTAATAGTATAATCAATTTTTGCGAACTGATTCTAACACAAAACTTACTGTTATTCAAATCAGCCTGAAGTTTATTTAACATTGAGTTTGTGGACTTAAGTTCAGCAGAAAATCGATCGACTTTTGCTGATAATTCACGAAAATTACGGTTGAGTAAATCAGAGATGGATTTCTATGAAAAAAAAAAACAATTATAAGATGAAATTTATACGCTGATTGAATTCACCAAAACTTACTCCAATAGCGTTTTCAACAGTTTGACGAATGAGTTCAAAAAACTCTTCGGTATCATCATCCTTATCATCGTCATGGTTAGCGTGATGGTGACGATGGTGATTAGAATGCTCCTGAACGCGTAGATCTTTTTGTGGGGTACTATCCGCAAAGCTTGTATAGTTCTTGTTATCGTATATATTCGGCGCATTGTATATCGCCGATGGTGGACCATAGTTGCTTTTTTCTGTGCGGGCAGTCTTAGCTTTGTTACTGCCACTATGCTCTTTTTTACCATCATCCAGATTCAGTACCTTCTCGTCCTTACCAAAATATTTGTCTTGTTTGACGCTATTAGTTACCGGACGAGCACTTTTGCGACGACCTGTCGTCATACTGCTAACTCCCATTGTATTGCCGTTACCATTGACGGCTGCCGAGTTACCAGATGTTGCTTGACAGCTGGTATTGTATGGAGTATTGGAAGTGATAATGTATCCTCCGTACTCTCCGCGATCGCGTAAGTTCTTTGGCATGTTATTGTTTGCTTGGGATTTAATTGTGTTTGTTTCAAATTTTGACGCATACAGCTCTTCGACAGATTTTCGTGGCCGTTGTCTTACCATTTTATTGAAGGAGTTCGAATAAATACCTCTTAAAAATAGACGAATACTGTTATTGTTCTTGCGATTCTTCAGCTAGGGAAAGACCATAGAATTGTGCGATGCCAAAATGATTTTGTAGCTGACCTGATCACTTGATTACAAGGATATGGTGTGTAACAAAGAAGGAGATAAATGTTAGTGGCAAATTATTTCTCTGAGATTATTTAACAAATTTTTTTTTCTTTTCTGACGAAAATGTCAATTTGCGTTTCCTTGAAATGTGTCTGAAAAATAAAAAAATGAACTGCAGTAGAGAATTCAAAGTATACACCAGATAGCGCTAGATAAGTCTTTATATGTAGGTAGATATATGTATATAATATCGTAGTAAAGGAAGTGAACGTGGTTATTATCCGATTTTAACAATTTTTACAGTGTATGAAGTTTGGTTGTGTCTGTCACGTTAAGTTTTAGGTGTTACAAACAACCGTTAGCTAAACGAAACTATTATAATGTGTAGCAACATTTTACAAAAGTATAAAAATCAATGCGCTCGATTAAGTGCTTACGCTAATTATTAATAATTGTCAACGAAAATAGCAATCCATTGGGCTGTCAATTATGACGAGCTAATCTTTGACATAATTACGAATTTCTCTATCATCAAATGTGAAATGTCTGTGGTGATACACATGTTATATCCTCATTTAGATAAATTTAAAAGATAATGAGAACTTCTACCAAACGGGACAGGAAAAGTACATAAAACTGTTCTTATATGTATGTATGTATATTTGGAGTGTATTTTAAAATGTTAATTGTAAAAATGAATCCTAAGTGGATGATCGGTATCTTTTAATAAATTATTTCTATGTATTTTTTTTGTATTTACATTGAGTTAAATTTTTCCAGATTTTATAAATAAAAGCAAATTTAGAATTATTTTTTATTCTTATTCTTACCCTTAGCACTTAGAGTAATGATCACCTTAGTTGCAGCATTCACAAGAATTGGATGAATTTTGCCCTTTCTTGCTTATAAGTATTTATTCCTGTTATTTTTCTATAATGTGCAAAGTGAAGGTACATATGCTCGCTTCGAAAGTAGATATATTAGTTATTGAAGTATTTTATAGTAAGTCATTGTATTATTTACATAGAAATTTCACCCTTACCATAATACATACATATATACATATAGCACCCAATGCTCTTATGTTACAGAGGCCAGTGCACTTTTGCTCCAGAGACAATGTAAATATGAACATATGAACATATGTATGTACATATGTATTTATATTTTAAACGATATCACCGTGACAACAGAAAGCGATGCCAAACATTATTATGTTGCAATTCAACATGGTGAATTCAGAGATGTAACTTTTCTACATATGTATGTATGTATATTGACAAAATCTTAACGACAAATTTTGTCTCAATAGGCTCACTGCTTATGCAATAATTTAACTGTGCGCATATAAGTGTTTTTGCTACAAGTATTTATTAGTCTTGTAAAACAATTAGAAACGACCTTAACGATAAGGGAGCATGCGCTGTATGCCATGTTCACTCTTTTTAGTTGAGCTTAAATTTGGTGAAGCGTTAAGTCTGTCTCACTCAAATACTACAAATTAAATGGCAAACGCAGGGCGATGTAACAATGAAAACAAGCCGTACAACAGTTAAAATTCCACTCCCGCTTAAAAGGTACCAAAAAGCGGAACCGTTTGCTTGTCGCAAAAACAGTGAAGGTAATTACTGGTGTTTACATTAACCGGTCAATATTCTAGGCAAATGGAAATATAGACCTAGTAAATTTTCTGATTTTCGTTAGTCTAAATACTCAAAGTAAGCCACCAACACCAACATTCACGAAACTTATTATGACAAGTATTACCTATTGATTTTTAAATGGAACCATAGGCGTGTGCCTTAAAATAAATCAAATTTGTTTGTACATACATGTGCATATGCGTGAAAGAAAAATTATTAATGAAAAACAAAGTGATGTACGTTAACTATTTTACTTTCGTATGCAGATACTAGCGAACGTAAATACATACATACATATCTCAGTTACACTTGTAATATATTCAGCAGCAAGAGTTAATAAGGCACACACATTATTTGCAATTAATTAGAATAAAAAAATTGAATTTTCAAAATTGATCAAATAACAACAAATGTGCTGTGATATTTGTATGAAAAAGATACACATAAACATTTTTAAACGAGATTTATTAAAGATATTAAGTGATTTTTACCTTTCGCTGACGGGTGCATTATTTCAAAAATTGGCATTTTGCTACTAATATAACTTCATGTTATACTTACATACATACATACATAGTATGTGCGAAATTGTTACTAAATAAACATTTTCAGCAACAAAGCGTTGCATACTTAAAACTGCTCCCTAAGAAATGATATTTTTGTGCAATATACATAAAGAGAGTTATTATAAATAAGTATATAAAAAACAAAAGTTATTCTACACGGTTATGTAAATTTACCTATCCAAGTATACACCTGTAAATATTAGTATTTTTTAAACTTGCAGTTGTGATCAGAAATCCACCCTTCGAAGGTAATATCAATTCCGTGCATGATTGAATAGGTTAAAGTGCGCACATAGTTTATATGTACATAAATATGCATATGTATAGTATATCTGTTTACAAATTTACGGAAATGTGCGTTTACATCATTATTCACTATAACAACTAATTATTCCGAGCGGTTAAATAATGTTAAAGGGCTAACTTATTTTGGTGGGAGGTTAATCAATGCCATAACCAATTTAATGACTACTTGCAAAACAAGTACTCTAGGTCATAACATAAAGAACTGTGGCTTGGAACTGTGGTAATATCAACTATGTTTTTTATATACATAAATGTAAATTATGGGTTCTTCCTATTATACTAGGGAAAATTATGAAAACTGCAGTTTTGATTTAATCAGAAATAATTGTTTGACAAAACTTTTGGAAATCAAAAATATATTAAAGATTATACGTCAAGAAAAAGTTACAAGAAGCCGTATCCTATAAGACAATATTAAAAAAGGCATTTCTTTTCGTGTATATTATATCAGAGTATTTTCATTCGTACATTAAATCATTTGCCGTAAATTATAGTGCTAGTTGGCTATAGATTTATATATAGAGAACAAACTTTTGTAAGAATATATGCACAAACTAGATAATATCATTCAAAACTTATTTTTATCTACTTTAAAAACTGTCACAAATGTACCAACTACGTACCCTGTAGGAAATATAAGATGTCTTTTAACCGTTACCTGTTTTCAAGAATCAGTCTTACTATGTGTATATTTTCATATGTGCATAGATAAGGAGAATTGACAATTGTGTTTTGGTCAAATTAGGTCGAAATGTTTCGATGCTCTTTTCCTGTGGGTAGTGGTATCCAATTGCTGCAAGCCTAATGCGATTACAGTGAAAACTAAACTTGGAAAATAGAATAGGAAACAAATAACCTACAGAACACCTTTATACACCTTTATGCTTATATGTATGCGTGTATGTATGTATACAAAAATGTATGTATTTATTCAAAAAGAATATTCAGTCAGATTTGCCACAAGAAAAACAATACCGCTAAAGAAAAGATGGAAGGAAAAATGTAAAACAGTCAGAACTATTTGTATAACTTAGTTAGAAGCGGCCTACATAAACATATTACTATTACTACTAGTAAAATTGATTTATTCATTATTTTTTACTGCTATCTTATATTACTAGTAGACTGCGTTTGAATAAGAAGTGAAATATATGAACTGAAATTGCAGAGAAAAAAGATATGCTTTGCAGAATTAGTGGTAAGTGTCATCAAATTTGTTTCGCTAATTAACGTCTTTTGAAACTTACACAATTTATTTTCAGTTTTAATGTTGACCCTCACTTTGGCCATCATTTGCATTTTATATTCAGTATGCGTTTCCGCGCAAGGAGCTACTGATTCGCTGAAAATTACAAAACCAACGCCGAGAATTATTTCAAAAGGATTATCCGTAAGAACAACAGTTCCAAGTACTTTACAAGCGACTGATTCGTCTACTACGGAGGCAAATCCAGCGACATCTGCAGTACCTGAAATTTGCATACATGGTATAAAAATTTACTCAACCGACAAGCATGAAACCCATAATATACAATACGAACGAGATTTCGTGCAAGTCCGTGAAGGTGATGCTATGCTCAGCATATTGACGACAGATGTTTCTTCACCTCTTTTTGTAATTGATCGGGTCAACAGAGCAAATCTCTTGGACGCAGACTTTGAAATTGGGAAGTAAATTGGATATTTGCTTGTATCTATGTAGCATATATGTATGCATTGTTTACGTTCTTTATTTAACTTTACAGGAGTACGTGCTATATTGGTCGAAGATGAATCTGTTGCTGAAAACTTACTTATGCAAGAGGTACAATATCTTCAGCAGTGCATTGCTCATGCTATTGGTATCTTTGTCGATTATGATTTGTACAAGAACTCCGAGCAATTTATCAAAGATCTAGAGTACAACATTTGGCCAATACTTCCACCTCGTATGTATGTACTGCCAAAAGTGGCACATCTATTACACCAAATGCCTTGGGCGGGCAGTATAGCTTCTGTAGAAATTGTTACTGAAAATTTAGACACTTATAATGAGTTTATTGAGGCTGTGCGTCACGAACACATGTGTCTTATGCATTTCAAGAGCGACAATAATATTTACATTCTCTTTGGAAACAAGTTGACGAGGCATTTTGAAGATAATAGCACTATTTTTGCAATATCCACTGATCGCACAGATCGTACTTTTCTAACAGGTGTGTGTAGTAAAAATTAGAAAACACATATAGATCTATGAGTACATCCATTATTATTTAATTTAAGATCTCCCAGATAAGTCGTATATACTTATGGAAAGCGAAGTAGATCCTGATAAAATTGAGGAAAATTCCACAATGCCCGCAACAGAAGAGACTTTAAGGGATAATTTGATTCAACCGTCGAGGGTTTTTGCTTTCGCTCGGCCCATGCTGGAAATCGTCCGTTGGCTAAAGGGATCATTAATGCGTAACTGTAAGCGGGAGCAAAACTTTTTTGTACTTGAGTCTTGCTTAAACTTCCTAAATTTTATTGGTGATTGGCAAACACCTGAGAATCGTCAATATTACGAACCTGTTAAACTTTTGGAGTTATTACACATGCAACGATTTACTTCGTTTATGAACTTTAAAATGTTTCAAAAACGCAACAAAAATCCTAACGAAAGGGCAACGACTAGTCAAGATAACGCAGATCTCCAAGAGATTGCTTCACAAAACTTTATTACTAACATAACTACGTTCTATCATTACAATCAAGCTAATAGCAGTAGCATAGAGTTAAAACCTAAATTTGGTCAGGTTTTCAACTGTCAGTACAGCGCGGGAGAGAATAGGCGATATCCATTTTTATTTGATGGAGAGTCAGTGATGTTTTGGAGAATTAAGCCGGATGCATGGGTAGCCACGGGAATGACTGCCGCTATTCTTGGTCTAATAATTACCTTGGCCATATTAGTATTTATTGTTGTTCGAATATCATTGGGTGATGTATTCGAAGGCAATCCCGTTACAACGATCTTATTGCTGCTCTCTATGATTTTGTTATTCACATCTTTTGTACCTTTCTCTTTGGAGTATATCGGTGAACATAAAAACTCCCACGTGACTTTTGAAGATGCCGCCACACTAAACACGCTTTGCGCTGTACGCGTTTTTATTATGACTTTCGCCTATTGCTTGACTTTTTCACTATTACTTTGTCGGGCTGTTATGCTCGCTTCGATAGGTTCAGAGGGCGGTTTTTTGTCTCATGTCAATGGCTATATTCAGGCTGTTATCTGTATTTTCAGTGTACTCGTACAGCTGGGCATGTCAGTTCAATTATTAGTCATTATGCATGTCGCAACGGAGAGTATATCATGTGAAAATATGTACTATGGCCATTGGTTATGGGTTTTAGTTGGATATGATTTCATGTTACTTATGGGCATTGTGGGTTTGGTTCCTTTTATCTATCGCTCACAACGAAATTATCGCGAAGGTATTCTCATTGTTATTGGTGCTGTGCTGACTTTCGCAATTTGGATCGTTTGGATTGGAATGTCACTCTTAGGCGATGAGATGCGAGATGCAGCAATATCTTTAGGCCTACAAGCCACAGGTTGGGCTATTTTGATAGGCGTGCTTATACCGCGAACATTTCTTATAGTACGCGGCATTGAACGTTCGGATATTGCTCAAGCATTGCCTTCGCTCACTTCACTAGCTTTTGCGCAAAATAATCAGTACTCTTCAGAACAGGTGATTGATAATTTTTTTGTATTATTACCCAAATAATTACATAATCTACTTATTTCATAGAGTGTTTACGAGTGTGTTAATCCAGCAATGCGAAGTTGTTCGCAAGTGGACATAGCTCAGTCACCAAGTGAAATCCCAACACTTCCACTACGCGGCGGTGGCCCGCGCAGACAACAATTTTTCGCAAATTTACGCCAGGCTAATGCCAATATCAACCCACAACGGCAACCGCCACGACCACAGAGGGGCAGTCCTACACGTTCAGAGTGCTCTTCTCTGCCCGGTTCACCAGAGAGCAGTAAAATAACTCGGTTTTAGACAGACAAAAGCTCCATGCAATCATATTATCTTACCAAATATACTGTTTGAATACATTTATTTGTATCTAGTCATTCATTGTCTTTTAAAGACTGTCCTTTTTATTATACATATATACATATATATATATATATATATATATATTTATTAAATTGAAATTTTCGAAACATACTATATTCATTATTGAAAAGAAATAAATTATACTGGCGTAAGTAGTTTTGTACTGTTGCAATAGGTTGCCATAAAGTGTAATCATTTTTTCCCCTAAGGGTTGTTTGTAACACTTAAACTCGAGATATATAAGGCATTTATAAAAGGTTGTCAAATATCTCCCTTCCTTTTTTTGCTCTTTATTCAATGCTTTATAAAAAGTGTTGCAGTTCAAATATGCGCCGTTTCTTTCGATAATCTGTTTCCATCTAGCAACTTCATCATATCATGACCAGCTCATAGTGGATGATTCCCTTCCAAATCCCGGCTTGGCCACTATTTGGGACGATTCACAGTCTTTCGACCACGACCGTTTTCATTTGATATTGCCGTATATGATCCATTTTTCGTCGCCAGTCACCATCCGCTTCAAAAATGGGTCGAGTTCGTTACGTTTTAGCAGCATATCGCAGGCGTTGATTCGGTCCAGAAGGTTTTTTTGCGGTGCCCAAACATCAAGCTTTTTTGTGTATCCAGCCTTCTGCAGATGGTTTAAAATGGTCTGATGACTAATTACCATTTTCTGGGCGATGTCACGAGATGCCACATGCCGGTCTAACTTGATATTTTCTATGATTTGATCGGTATTCGTCGTCACAGGTCTTCCGCCGGGTGGCTTGTCCATGGTGTCGTTTTCACCCGCTCTGAATCGTCGATACCATTCCTCCTGCAGTTCGAAGTGATAGAGTACCATCCCTCAAAACACCATTAATCTCACCGAACGTTTTTCTAGCGGATTTACCTTTAACGAAGGAAAACTTTAAAATAGCGCGAATTTCGGACTAAGTGAACTCCATGTTTACACGTCTGTAACTGTTGAACGCAATATCCAAACCAGGGATAATGGGATGCCCAACTTATTCCAGTGTGAAGCGCCTAAAAATAAGCGTTTTTTATAACATTTTCCATTATGGCCAGATCGAACAAAATAAGAATTTTTGGGCATTTTAAATTAAAACACCCAACATTTATTACGATTGCAAATTATTATATATTGAACTTGTAATATATGGCGAAACTACTTAAATCTTTTTTTATGATTTTATGACAACTGACTTTCGATCTTTCAGTACTTAATAAGGTGAATTAAGCCTGTTTTTAATCATTTGTAATTGAAAACTAATTCTAAAGTGCATCAAATTACAAAACGTTTCAAGAAATATATTTAAATTTCGCATTTTCTTTGATTTTCATTGTTTTAAATTTTTATTAGCGATCTTGAACAGCGGCAACAAATTCCTCCGTTCACATACATATATTTTTGGTATAATTTAAATCTGGCCGTTCCAGTCATTCCAACTACGAAACGTCAAAACCTCCTCAATCCAGTCAACTGTCAAAGTTTAGGTGGTTTTGACGTTTAGCAATTGTTTTCTCACTTCCAGTGAGAGAAGAGTTGGACATCTCTTTATCTCCGATCCAAACTAATCATGCAAAACGTCGTTTTGTAGTTTATGTCAAGACCTTTCAAAGATGTTTAGTATTGCCAGATACGATCTCTGTAGCGCTTTATACATAGCAGAGATAAAGAGATGTCCAACTCTTCTCTCACTGGAAGTGAGAGCACAATTGCTAAACGTCAAAACCACCTAAACTTTGACAGTTGACTGGATTGAGGTGGTTTTGACGTTTAGCAATTGGAAACGAGCGATGGCCAGATTGAAATCTTACCAAAAAAATATGAAAACGGAAGGATTTGTTGCATCCTTCAAGACCACTTATAAAAAATGTTAAACAATGAAAATTAAATAAATTTATGATATTTAAGCTGAAATCACACGATTGGTCAAATGTACCAATTTTTTGTCATTTATATCTACAGATCGTGTGACAGCCAGAAAATATTTGGCATAAGGCAAATTAACAAAATTTTTGTGCAGATAGACCGATAAAATACGGCTCTGTTATACCAATCATGTGAACTGTTGTACAAATCAAGTAAATACAAAAAATGGAAAAATGTACCGATAATTTTATCTGCCACTGCAGGACCAATCACAGTGACCAATCAATTCAAATAAAGCTAAAATTATGTTTTTTTTTATTTTTATTATCCTAGGAATACCTTACACCTGGCTGGAATTTCATTATTTACTGTTTGGCAACTCTATGATTATTAAACTAATAATAATAAATAATTATTAAACTTGGCAACACTGATATCTGCAAAAACAATTGATGCACCACAGCTCTTTATTCCATTTGTCCGTTATTAAACAAGTCACTACATTTATTGGTGAGTATAAATATTTATGATATGTTTATATATATTTTTTTATTTACATTTTATATATTAATATTGTTCATTTATTTTCCAGAATATGGATACAGATAAAGATGAAATCTTTCATATAGTCAAAGTAATATGCGAAAATATATCCAATATGTCTGCAGAGCCAACACCAACGCCAGATAAAAAGAGAAAGCGTTTTCAAGTTACAACGGCATGGTCCTCGAAAGATGTGTTTAATTTAATAGAAATAATAGAAAAACATCCTTATCTGTGGGAATATTCTTCATCAGACTATAAAAACAGACAGAAGAGAGAGAACGCATGGAGAGAAGTTGCAGCGAACTGTCATGGCCGTAGCGTTGATGAGTGCAAAGCCATATGGGCGAATGCATACGCGCCGTCAGTACTTCTCCTCTGAAGCCAATCCAGCACCCAAAAATTTCGCTTCTTCAATGTTTGTTTTTCTTTCATTTGTTTCTTTTTATTAATTAGGTGTACACAAATACACATAATTGTCACTATTTTCTTTTTCTTGATGAAGAAATCATTATATTTAAAAATTATAAAATTACGTTCAAATATATGTAATTATGTATTCAAAGCTTATCAGCTATCTACTTTATTAAAGATGCCGAGCCCAACCATGTGACAGGGTTGCACAAATGTCTGTCATATTATTGAATTGTACAAATCAGTACAGAAAAGTTCTGGCTCAAGTACGCCAATCGTGTGAACACTGAAAATTGTATCGGTACACAAAATTTATTTTGTACTAATTTGTACAGAAAAATTTTGTCAAAAATCGGTACATTTGACCAATCGTGTGATCTCAGCTTTAAAGGTATTTGATGAAACGTTTTGTAATGTGATGCATAACAGTTTTATTTTCAATGGAAATTTATTAAAAACATTTATTGATTAAGAGCTAAAAAGCTTAAATCCTTTTATTGGGTATTGAAAGTTCAAAAGTCAATTGTTCTAATATACTTTAAAAAGATTTAAATAGTTTCTCCATATAATAAATAACCACTGTATAGTAGTTTTTATTCGTACTAAATGTTGGGTGTTTTAATTTAAAATGCCCAAAAATTTTTATTTTGTTCGATCTGGCCACAATAGAAAATGTTATAAAAAACGCTTATTTTGAGGCGCTCTCACACTGGAATAAGTTGGGCATCCCATTATCCCTGATACATAGCCGCGAAAAGCGAAAGGGAGATATTTGTCAACTTAATATACATACATATATGCCATTATGAATATTTTGGCATATTTATGTAACATAAGTAATTTTTTATCCAACTGGATTAGTTTGAAGCGTGCAGTATAGTACGTATAGTCCTGCCAATTATTTACCAAAAACTTAAAACAGAATTTTTTAATAGAGTTATAATGTTCTAAGGTATTCAAAAAATATATTTAGGATTGATTATTACATTTTCTCTAGAAAATGTTCCGATTTCTAACCTCCATCGGCCTCATTGCATAAGCTTTACACGTATGGTTATTGTTGCTGTACCATCATTGGTCCTCTATTTTAATTTTTGCGACTTATATTTCGCTCCACTTAGTCTCTTTGTTACATCATTCATATCAAAAATTTGTAATTTACCATAAGAATTAATTAAATTAAATTGAAAATTTTGCTTTTCTACGTAATTACGAGTATCCTTAGTTTAGATTATAGATATTTACCCAACATAAGAAAAGGAGATATTGATGAGAAGGGAAGAAGAAAATTAATTTTTTTATATTACCGTGAACGTTTGAACAATCTATTGCCAATCAACTTTTATTTTTTAATTATCAACAAAGTCCACGGAATACTTCGAAAATAATACTAAAATCAATACAGTACCAAAAATTGTAAGACGCAATCATCCAAAATGGTCTTCCCTTGTTTTTGAAGTTAACATGAGACCCAAATCTCGTTTGTATAGCCATTCTACATATACGGATCTCAACTTCTGACGAACTCAGTACTTCAGTATATCATATGTGTGAGTGTATAGGGAATATTACCAAACCGCTCTGTATAAGAATTATATTTCAATTTTGTTAAATATTCGAATTTCTGAAACTCGTATTTGATGTTTGTATTAATTTTTTTTTTTATTTTAAACATAAGTGAAAAGTTTATGAGTGAAATTTGCCATCCTGGGCTTCAGCCTGTTGTTAAATCCGCTACTGCAATATCCATGCAATAAATTTATTTCCAAAACTTACTTTTTGCTCAAAAATCTATATTTACAAACATATTTGCCGCTAAATTTATTGAAGTCAAGAATATGATTTGGGGATAATATAAGAAATTCTTATCAAACACAAAATGTTCGTATTCACAAAACCAATTTCTCTCGAAAGATAAAACATATTTATCTCTAAAATCTCTAAAGAACACATTTAATTTCATGTTTCATTATTGTCAGTTATTTAGCATTGTTGTGTAAATACGCTAATAAATTGGATAACTGCCCACAAGACAGTATCTTTAGAAAGCTTCTTAACGAAAGATTTTGACTTTCGTTGAGTTGGTTTCGCTCCAAAAAGCTGAATATAATGCAAAAGCTTCCTTATACACGCTTTATATAAATTATAATTCATTTTGTCTGGTAACTCCTGTTCATCTCAGCTCATTTGTGGTTACTGTTATTCGACAAACTTCGTCGAGTTCAGTTTTGAACGCTATCCCGAACAATTAGGATTCAATTACAAATCCGCGTAGGTAAAAGTTTTTGGTCGACGATTATCGATGCATATAGTATAAATTATAAATACACTCAGAACTCAAATAATAAAAAAACAAAGTACGGTTAAATGATGTGAATTGAATATTTTTGAACCAAGAATTGGAGAAATAATAAATAAATTGTTTGCAACTATTTGTTGAGATTAGTTACTTAAATCAACGTTATGATAATTGCACGTGTTTGATTTATTTGTTCGGTATTAAATATAACAGTAAAATAGTGAACAATTAATTTACAGAAATTTAAATAATTAGTAATAACTTCATAAGTCATATTAATTTAGTTTTAGAAAATTGTGAAAAATCATTGCCATTAAATTCGCGTTTTCAAAAGCTTTATTCCATTATCCTCGTGAAATATTTTCTCTCCCTCTCCCATAGCGAGTGTGGTGTGTGTCCTTATATGTACATATTAGTCACTCTCAGACATTGTATGTAGTTTTGTGTTTCGCGGTTCGTTAAGTTGTCATGCAAGCACAAATAAAATCCCACAGTAAAGCATCGAACTAGGTATAATTTTCTATTCCACAACTAAAGTTCCCTGCCCGAAATAAAACTAAATAGAAGAACATCAAGATTATACCAATCAGAGAACATTTTTTAATGGGTTCTATTTGGTATATCCACACGAATTGCAAGAACTGCGAAATGCAAAATTGTAATGAATTTAAAAAGGAATAAATCAACAATATTTGGCTTGGGTGAAATTTATACATGCTTCTTTTTTAGTATTATCAAAATTTGGATTTGTTACAAACATGAACAATAATCATGTAACTATTTTGCAGACATGAGAAATGCTATTTTTCAACCAATATGTGCACACTAACAAACCTCTTTTGGCATACTGAGTTCTTATAATATCGATCCAATTCAAATATAATTGTTACTGTGTATTAATCTGAATATGCACCCCAAAAGGTAGGTCAAAGAAATTAGCACAACGACCCCAATGTGGAGCCCTAAATTATGATGCACTTTTCATTTATACAAGTGTTTATGAACAAAGCTTTCATTCATAAAAATTCAAAAAAGTACTTTTGGAAAGAGGCGGTGAGCTGTCGTCAACTAATTGACAGAATGCCAACTGTTAAAAGCGCATGCCTGCATTATTTTAGAGAGCATTTATTGTGCTGCTGCTTTTGTTTATATCAACTTAACGAAACTAACCTTTCACAAACAACACCACATTTACATATGCTTTTCAGTTTTATTCGACAATTATATATGGTACATATACATTTGTTCCTTCTTTTTAATAAATATAATATTAGCATATTGCACAGAAACAAGGCGGACATTTCCCAATCCCGAATTGCTTATAAAATAATAAAAGTGTGTATAGTATATATGAATGTACATACATATTGGGGTTTTATGAACAAGCAATTAGGCGTTTTAGTTCACAGAATGAGTTAAATGAAAGTACATAAAATTTTTCTAAATGCTGACCAGCTGTTTAGCCATTGCTTCAAGCACGAACAACTCGAAGATAGCTGGAAATGATGTGTTCGCCGGCATTAATGCTAATCTAGATGGTAAGAACTACAGTTTATGATCTTGAAAAATAGTATTCTTAACGATATAATGATAAACTTGCAGATGAAATTTTTTACACTGAATTTGCAAATTCTTTCGAGGCAAACACAAATACATTTCAAAGAGTATCGATGACGAAGCAACTATCGACCGGTTCACCTACAACAAATGGTGATCGAAACGCCAGTAACTTTGTTTTAGCTCCTTTGGCCCCACTAGCTAATAATGATACATCACTACGGGGTAAGACCGATTCGACTGGCACTGAGGCGGATATTTGTAATACTGCAAAAGTGTTGCAAAAAAGTAACAGTAATTATTTAACTTTATTGCCAAAGTCACAAGCTGCAAGTAGCTTGGCCTCAATCAATTCAGGAAATGATGAAGCTTCTCCAAAAAAGACAGTGGATGATACTAATGGTCGTTCAGCGGCGCTGGAACGTGCCTACGTTCATGACGTTTATGAGAATTGTGATGAACCATCCGGCGCTATTCGACCACGAATAGCACAATTTCTAAATAATTTAGATCCTGGTGCCGTGGTGTGTGATGTCGGCTGCGGTAATGGTCGTTATCTTGCTCATGGAAATCGTTCTATTTGTACAGTTGGTGTAGATCGTTGTTATCGATTGAGCAAAGTGGCACGTGAAAAAGGTGGAGAGGTTTGTATTTCTTTTGTGGAGTCAAGCAGTTTTGATATAACATTATAATTTATTTAAGGTTATAATGTGCGATAATTTGGAGCTACCATTTAGAGATAATTCATTTGATGCAGTTCTTTCGTTGGCTGTTGTTCATCATTTTGCTACCACTGAGCGTCGAGTAAACGCTCTCCGAGAGCTGGCACGTGTATTGCGCATTGGTGGCCGTGTCATTATAACGGTATGGGCGCTTGAACAGAGACACCGTCGTTTTGAGTCACAAGATGTTCTCATTCCATGGCAGCCTCCCAAAATTCGTAATATGAGCTGTTCGGATGAAGAGGATGATGAAAGCTTCTTACCACCTTACCATGCTTACACGGAGGACTCAACGAATTCAAGTCGTTCAGCTGGTGATGGCGATAGCTCAAGTTTATCCTCATCATCGCCTGGTGAATCCTGCTACAGTTTTGTTCGACGTGCTATTCAGGTAAGGTTCATAACCTGGAATGTAAAGAAAATGTGTACATTTTTATCTGAGTAGACCATTTAACTCATGGTGAAATAGTGTTTATGCATGAGGGTTGAACTTACCCCTGTAAAATATAACCGAGTAGAAGAAGTATAAACGTAGTAAAAGTGAGAATAATAAAAAAAAGTAAAAAATTGTCATTTCTTTGCAGAAACTTGCTGCTGGTCGCAAGCATCCTTGGTTTTTGGACTCGTGGGCATCAAAAGAAACCAAAAATGATAGTAGTCTTGACTTCGAAGATGTTAAAGACTTACCAATCGAACTTCGACGACTTGAAGACTTCGAAGATTTTTACGATCCTCCACTTTCTGCAGGATTGAAGTCTCGTAGTCTTGGTAGCATTCTTAATCCACCTCCTCGCCAAATTGTGCGTTCGCGATCCAGTGTACCTAGTTTGGGCGGTGCTCTATTTCATTTGGATATGAGTTACAAATCTGGAATGCCTGTATCAACCTATTCAATGCAAAACAGTCAACATTTTCATACCAAGGATTTAAGTGTAGCACCAGTTATTGTCACCAAAAACAATGTATCTCCTACAAAATCCATGAATGCAGTAATTTTGAAAAATATAAATAACAGCACTCCACTAGGTCGACGTCCAAAGCTGATAAAACAAAAACAATCTTTTTGTGATGAAGAATGTCAACTGCCAGAAAATTCTTTTCATATAAAAAGTACATATAATAATCATTGTGCCAGTAATAGTTTGTATTTACGTAATCGCTGCTACTTCAACGGCAATAATATTAACATTAACTCACAAACTCTAGGAAAAATGCCTCTTATGGATAATTTGCATCATCAATCTCCCCTTACCGCCCGCCAAATGATGCAAGCAAGTATCTTTTTACGCAAACAAAGTTCATTGAATGAGGAACTTATGGCCGTAAACCGATTGCGGGAAAAAGAGGGAGTTCGGAAACGCATTCAAAAACAGACGTCGTTAAATGAAGCATTTCTCTGTCAATCAACTACGCTTTCTAAAAAATTTCATATCATCAGAGAAAACTTCACCAAGAAAGTGAAAACTTCAACAGGTAGCTTTGAGCGGGTCACAAAAACTGGATTAAACAAATTAGTACAGAACTTTTCGTCTTATATATCACCAGGCACGATTAATTCCGATCTGACGGAAAAAGTAATCAGCGAGAGTCAAGAAAACAGTGCCGAACAGTCACAGTCAAACGTTCCAAAATGCAATAAATATCACCATCATCATCATTATCAGTATGTTCAACACCAGCAATCATTAAATCTCCAAAATTACCAATGTCAATCACGTACCTTTATAAACACCCACGAAACAGGTTCACAGGCATCACATTATCAAAAACAATTATCGGTCGGTAGTGCAGTCAACAAATACGCTGGACCAGTCACATATTGCAACAATGCTGAGTGCTCTAACTCGGGCTGTTATTGCAGTACATACCACTATGTGGGTTGTAATACCTTTTGCACTACTAACGATGGTTTTGAAAATAGGGATGGGGAGTCACGTCGACACTCTAAAGAGTCCGGTTCAGATTCTTCTAAGGACAGCAGCTTACAATCGGATACAAGTATCGAGTCCGAAGATAGTTTTGCTTCAGTTATTTTCATACCGAAGCCAGAACAGCAACAGCAGCAACTTAACTATCATCAAAGCTCAAATTCAAGTTCAAGTAATTCGTCGTCCAGTAACGGTGGAGGGGGATGTCGCACTTACGGAAGTTGTTGCCAACACAAAAATGACACGTGTAAAATTCAAAACAATGACAATACCGCGAACTGTTTAACATGTCTAAAGCATCTGCAACAGCCGCACCATCAAAGATTGTCCTCCGTACCCACTTCACCTATGATTTTGGCATGTCCCCCAACACCAGCGCACTCTCCTGCTACTATACAAGCTGCAATAACATCGCCTCCAAGGACAGTTGCAACTGTGACGGCAGCTATGGCAATGCTTACTCCACCTTCAGACAATAAAAATGGAAGCTTAGATGAAAATTCAACTGCATTCTCCAAAATTAATATGAGAAATATTAAGGATCGATTCGATTTTGATGAGGATCTTATCAAACAACACGAAAAGGATACAGCTCAACATCAGCAGGAAGATGTGCAATGTAAAATAACACGGCATATTGTAAAGAACTTACCTCCTATACCTAAATTTCGTAAACAGTCTTTACAACCAATACGTCAAAGTTTTCCAATCGTACGACGGTCATCTGCAACAGCTAGTTCATCTATACCAAATATGCCAAAACTAATGTCTCTAGAACTTTTCAATCCGGCTACTGACGATCTAGACAGCGATTCGAGTGAGGCATCCACTCCAAACTCAATTGATAGTGTTATTAGTACTGGAAAATCGAATTCTACGACAACGACCATAGAGCAAAGTGAAAATATGAAATCGTCACCTACTTTTGAACAAGATGGGAGCGATGGTTTACTTTTTGAGCGCACTATTAAGACAAAAAAACAACAACATCATGATGAACAACTGAAGACCAATAACGATATTCCACACAACATATTTTTAAATGAAGAAGACAGTTGTCCTATACCACCGAACAAAGGCAACATTAACCTAAGTACGAATTCACTACAAAGAAAAGAACAAGATTTTGTTGGGTTTGCTGAACAACTCAATGTACAGTTGATGCGAAAAATTGAGGACAAAAACGATGTTGATGAATGCGTAAGTTTGGAAATCACGAGCGAATGTGGAGATCCTTCAGATGCGCACATTAATGTAAATAGGAAGCGCAGTAATGAGTTGCGAGATTTGTCAGCAATTCGTGAGGAACTTCGAGAACGACGTTTAATGCTCGCAAATCTTTCTACGCAGCCAAGCTTACAACAATCACCAACTTCTTCTACGTCGTCTTTATCTTCACAGACACGTAGTTTTACTATTCATGAGGAAAACGAAGAAGAAAGTGATGAACGAAGTTACTCTCTGCAACTCTATGAAAACTGTAAAATATCCAAAATTAATTATAAACGTAATCGCCCATTTAATTTGAATCCAGAAACCGCTTATCTGTTGCAAGACGAAGGTGATATCTTTGATGAAGAAGAAGAAAATGAGCTTGGCCACTTGTTTAAACATCATCACTCGATTGGTCAAGAAACTCAGTATCAACCCAAAGATGAGGTCCAAATAAATCCTAAAGCCATGGAAAGGGCTCCCAGATGTGATACTATAGGATTGGAAGTGGCAGCTGAGAAAGAAGGCTATTTCGAAATTAAAGTTCAACATGAAAACAAAGAACCTCAAAAATCTCTCCAAAATCGACAATCAACAGAATCATGGGGCCATTCTAATAGCTCTGCCGGTTCGCTTGAGAGTCCTTCTCAAGGAGGAGCGACAACACACCACCGTTATTATCATGTTTTTCGCGAGGGAGAGCTTGATGCATTAATCAACCACCATGTAGCTAGTCTACATATAGTCTCCTCATACTATGAACGATCTAGTTGGTGTGTAGTTGCTGAAAAAGTTCAGGTCTGGACTATATAAATAAAACCTCATATAAAATGAAAATAGAAAAGTATAGTAAATAACCCCGGGCCAACTAATCACCTTTGAAAATTGCGTCTCTTTACTCGTGCATAAAATTTCATGTGTATATTTGCAAAAGGAATTGCTAGTGTGTTCACACGATCTAGTTCTAATTCAGCATATATTCTAATGCTTAATAGGTATATCTCGAATATGCATACACATAAACTTCTGAGCTTACATCGAACGGAATAGTCGCAACGAATATTTATATTTAATAAGTAGATATTCTTAGCTCGTCACTTAACATATTCCCATCATAAATATGGATGTACATATTTATGTAAATACTGGTGCTTAAGTTTACTTTGGTATTAACGAATTCATAGATATTTTACGTTTAACTCGAACGCAGCATTTCATTAAAGCAACGATTAATTATTAAGCTAGTGAGCAAATTCTTAACGAATATGAAATTGTAAATACATGAAAGACGTAGAAGATGTAACTTTTTATGAAAGCCTCTATTTATATTTGTATATAAATTTACCTGATATAAGATTATTTTTAATTGCGATAGGCGTGATTATTTTACACAATCATTTGCATTACGAGTTCATAGTTAATTTTGCTTACTTCATTGTAGTTTTTCATCCAATTCGTGGCGTTGTGTCTAGAAGTTTCTCCATATTAAAAATAAAAAGTAACAGAGTTGCTAGCTTTGGAAATTAAAACGCACGATAATTTATAAAATACTTGTTTTTATTAAAAGTAAAAAAAAAAAAAAAAAAAACAAATTATAATGTATTCAAAATAATTCAAACAAAACTTTATTGCTCATAACAACTGGAAAAGCTTTAACTTTTACAACTACAGAACTTGAAAATAATATATATATATATATTTTAATTTGTATTCTCTGATTCTTCTCTGCATAATGTATAAATTGGCTCACCATTTTTAACCCTTTTTCATAAAGTCACAAGTTATATTTCTAATTTCGTAAAAAGGGTTTACCGTCGTACCAAGTTTTATTCGTCTAATGATTGTTTGTAAGACCTACAACTAATTGAGACACATTTAGAGTTGTAATATATAAACCATCAGGATAACTAGCCGAGTTAAAATCCGGGTGTAAGCGATAACTTGAGGAAAACTGAGATATGTTGATGAAGCTTGGTTCACGCTTCACACCCAAGGGAGTTGGTATTCTAGACGGATCGCACCTGATCACTGCCACGCTCACAAAATACGGGCATGTAGATAGGGGCAACTAAGGTATGATGTTCCGACCATAATGGGCCCAATGTAGATATCAGTCAAACTTGTTGAGGGCTACTTTCTTTAGCTCATTTTCATACACTGTGAAAATGGGTAAGTGAAAGGAGATAATCGCCCCTACTCCCGATACATTTATTTGGAAAACTACTAGAAGTGCGACAACTTACTAACTAAATACGCTGGTCACATCCATGACACTAAAGGGCCTCATAGCAGCCGGTGTCTAGATGGAAAAGTACTTGACCAGTTTTGTATACATATGATACCATCTCAAGTCAAAGAACAAAAATCGGACAATAACTTTTCAAGTCAACCTATTCCCGATAACAATGTGGTGTAGTCCTCATGTACTTAATATAAAGATTTTAAAACTTCCGGTTAACACTAAACCGTCAATATCGGAGAATATGTAATTGTGAAATTATTCAACGAATTGCCCGAGCTCCCACATATTCGTTTTTTTGGCATATTTATGTCGAATATGTCAGTTAGTGTTTGAGTTAAATTTATAAAAATAATAAATATTTTCCCGCTTTCTGAACACGTAAACTGCAAGAGTATAAAATGTTCGGTTACATCCGAATTTATAAATGGATACTATTAGGATGAATGATGTGGCGATAAACAAAAACAAAATTGGATATTAACAAGTAAGATTGTGGTTTTCCAATTTGACATGTGGTGCTCAGAACACTAATTTGGAAACTTTTATACATATGTGACTCAATATTTTTGGTGTGTTCTTTAGAGTGACATACTTACGCGATTATATTATGTATGCTGATCTTAAGAATAATATGTAATCTCGCAATTTAGTTATTACTTGAAAATGTAAATCCGAATATTATTGCGTGCAGTGATATTTATTTCGAACCAATAAACATATATCTTAAAACTCTTTAGAAGTATAATAACTAGTTTTTTAGTATTTAAATATTAAGATAAACGTATGATCACAAATAAAATTGATTTAATAGAGAAGAGTGTAAAAAATTTAGAAATAGTACAATGATACATAAATTATAATACTACATTTTGATTAAAACCATGTACTCAAAACTGAATATATATTATCTAAAATTTTTCCGAATAAATTCCTTCTTAAATGAAGTGTTTGTTCTTTGTTTTGAAATGCTTTTTTTTACTACGTGCCCTAGCGAATTTTCCACATTTCATCGAAAGAAGCTCGTACGGTGTTTCTTCCGTAACATACACAGCTTAGAGATGATCTGCGATTATTGCTAAAATTTGTTTTTTTTTTTCATTTTACTTGTGACAAACATACTTGTGATAACAGGCTACTTAGGATAAAAAGCGACTGTGGTGGGAACATTTGGTGACACCTTCATAACTGTTTAAAAGGTTGTCATGGCTTGTTTTTCGTATTAAAATTTAAAATCTGCGCATGGAATATTAGAATCGTTAAGCATGTTTAACAGTAAGTATACTTTGAATTATATCTTAATACCATTTAAAAAGCTTGCATATAAGATCACTATAAGTTCAATAATTTTTTTTATGTAAGAGACCTTAATATAAAACCATCTGTTAAAAGCAAGCTCATTAAAAGTTTAATGCGTTGTTGTGTATGCTACGAAACGCTGAGTAATTGAAAATCTACCTTTACCTTGGAATCACATCATTATATTGCTTACGCTAATATAATGAATAAGACTGACATGATTTAAAAACGTGGAAATTGCTTAAAAGCAGGCTAAAGAAGAGAAAACTTTAATTGATTTAATAATGTTCTTGTTATCATTTATTTTATGTAATTTTAAGTTATAGTTTCAATTTTCAACGAATTTGCGACTTTCATTTGGAGTGCATTCAGCTAGAACCTTTTAAAATATACATTTTATAATTCCTTTCTTCGACTTTCACTGCAGACTTAGTGTTCATTTATTGACTACATAAAGCATGTAAAGTATTACAAGTTATACAACTCTTACTTAGGGCTTAAATATCTTAAATTTAATTAGTTGAGCTAATAACCTACTTATTGAAGTTTCACAACTTTGTTCCCCTTCTTGCATTTCGCTATTTGAAATTTTACTTTAATACTGTTAACAATAATAAATACAATACTTCGGTATTAGTGATAGCTGTTGTAAATAAAACTTTTTACTTAAGTTTATATTTTATTCTTTCAAAAATGGCGCTTGACATGTTAACGGGAATAATCGAAGGAGAAAGAAATGCTCTTTCGTAACGTGTGACGAATTGCAATTCAGTCACGTTTTCCCCATTGCCTGCAGAAGCAGCAGAAAAGATAAATGGCAAGTGAAAACGGACTTACTAAGCCGATGGGAGCCTGCCACTGACATTATGGCCGATGCAGAATACTCTCCTGCAATAAATAAATTAATTAAAGAAACTTTGAAAGAAAATAATAAAAAGTTGATGAATGTATTTGTGAATTAGATGAACGCTAAATATTGATATGAAGAATGCCGTCAATACTAAAGCTATGTAGTTGTTAACTCTCACCGTTAAGCACATGAAGGTCGACGGAAACGGAAGCACTATTCGATGGCTCACAAGTGTAGGTGTCCGAATCCAGCTTCCGAACGCATGGTATTATTAACGAACCGATCTGTGATGTATAAGTCTATAATAATATTGTAATTTCGTGGCGAAAACATTTTACACTCACCGTATTACTACTGCTGTCAGCATTACCGAATATCGTACGATCGATTTCTGTGTACCAACCCATTTCATTGTCATTTGTGATTTGTGTTTTGCCGCGAAACCAGATAATGTAAGCTGGTGGGTCTAGCGTATCACGAACAATACAGTGCAATGCCACTCTGCTGCCCGCCTTCACGAAACGATTCCGATCACCAATAAGTTCAGTGTGGGGTACTAGTGGAATAAAGGTAACATTTAAATATAATATATATGAATATATACAATGTAAAGATTATATAAATTTTGTTTATATAAGGTTGTGAGTAATGCCATAAATTTCTAGTGGTACTCATTTAATGTCGCAAACTGTTGAAATGGTGAGAACAATGCAAGGTGTACATTCAGAAAACTTGCTGACATTCAAGCGACTATGTAAAACTATTTAAAATTCTAAAACTGATTTCCAAAATATTTTATAACGATATTTCTCTAATTATCCCTGATGGTTCCGTTGAAATTTTTTTCTATAATGTTGTTACAAACTAGTGTAATGTAGTTTGCATCTGACACTTACCATAAAGAAGGTTTACTTGGCTAGAGTAATTATAAATCCAGAGAGTCTCTACTTACCCACCACTCCTAAATGGATTTTAGCGCTCATTTTCGGTTCGGTGGGCACTTGGCATTCATACCAGCCTTCATCACTTTTCTGTACGTATTTGATTTGTAGTGACCAAGTGTTATCGCTCTGGCCTTGAAAAATAGATTGAAAGCGCTGATCGGAGATGAAAGTTGCTTGGTCGACAGATAGAATATGTCCATCGCGAAGGCGCAGCCATGAAATTGGCTTATTCAAAACGCGCTGAATCTGTTGATGAATGAAAACGATTACGCATTCTGATGAAACTTTTTCATGTGTTTTTAAAGATATCTTATTAAAATACACTAAGTAGTAGGCTTTTGTGTAAAGAGTGAACGGAGCTTCATTTTGTTTGCGGTATATTAGCTAAAACGACTTACTCAAGGGCATTGTCTTGAAGTTTTGTTAATTAACAAGTAGACTCTGCACCAAAGGAAATCAATCGTTGAAATGTGGTTTGCTAAGTTTGAACAAGACGAAATGAATACCGAGTACGATGAAGTCAGTGGATTCCCTAAAAAGCTGTTACCGACGAAAATATCTAAAAAGTCGGCAATATAATTTCGGACAAAAATAACAAGGAATTGCTGATTCTGAAGATTGTTTGAAATTATTTAATTGTAATAAAACCGAATTTCTGCATTGTTATGTGCCAGTGAATGACACATACATAGTTCAATTATTTCACATTGGAGTCCAATCAACAGTCAGCCGAGTGGACTGCACATTATGAACCGATCCAAAGCGTAGAAAGACGCAAAAGTCGGCCGGAAAGGTTATGGCATGATTATTTTGGGATAGATGTGGTATAATATTCATCGACTATCTTCAAAAGAGAAAAATCCTTACATGACTTGTTGAAACGTTTGAAGGACAAAATTGCGAAAAAACGAACTTTACAGCCCACGTTTTAATTAGCGTTAAAAACTCCGAAAATTGTCAAAATAATGGAAAGCAAATGTGTAATAACTTTTAACCACTTACGTTGCATGATAAATAGGCGTGATTTCCCAATTGAACGGTAATGTTTTTTGTTGCCAGAGAAAAGTTTGGGCTTCGTCTGTTCTGTTGGTTGGCGGCGATATAAAGTTGGTCCTCGGATTTTGTAGACATGGTCGATGTTAGTGGTTTTATGGAAGGAGTTGGGGGTGGATACTTTGTCAATTGGTCTATAGCAAATGGCGATAATGGTGGTATAAGCGTGGGCATCGAAAAACCTTTTAAGAGGTCATCAGGTGCCGATGAAGTCTGTTTCGGTGATACAGTTGAAGGTAATGAATATGGAATTGATTGCTGAGCTACAGGTAGAGTTGAAGATGTCAGTCCATAAACAGTTTTCACTAAATCTTTAGTTATTGGAGTCAACGAGTATTCCGCAGCTAATATTGACTGAGTTGTCATTGGATTTTGTGATAAAGCAGTTGTCGTAGTTGTGGACAATGAATCTATAACAGGTGTTATGGTCATCGACGTTTCTGTTAAAGGTATCGCTGCGTGAATGTAATTTAGTTTGAAAATTTTTAATTTTGGTGAACTAATTTATGAGACAAGCAATATCTCGCATATATTACTATATACATATATTAAGTTAATATATGTAAACATCTTCTAAATATATTTACTTACTCGATTCCACTACTACGAAAAACAAAATTGCTAATAAATATTTCCATGTCATAATGCATGAACTCATATCCTTGATTATTTTATGTTGGCTAGGGCCATTGCACTTATTATTAATATCATTTTCTGCTTGTATGCTATCCGCGTTCTTCATATTTCTTCGTCTCTGTATTTTGTCTATGATTAGAGCTGGGATTTTTGTAAACTTGTAGACCACAATTGCACGACTTTCTTTGTGTTTCCCTTGAGATATATTCACGCTGTGATTTTGTGATGATTATTAACGGCTATGGTAAATAAAAATAAATATATTAAGGTCAACTGTATACTGTAATTCAAAATATTTAACTGTATATTGCGAAATTATTTCGAATATTAACCAGTTGGTTTTGATTCACAATTATATTTATTCAAATTGCTCGTTACAGACTCGAATGTGAAGAGATTTGGTTTTCTAAGTTTTTACTTACGCGATATGTGTCACTGAGTGAAGAAAAGACAACATGTTGCTAGTTGTAGACCTCAAAATTTTAAAGAGAGCTTTAACAGTACAGAGGTATACCAAAATACCGATTAACAGCCAGACGAACAAATACCGCCAATAATTTTTAAATATGCTCTTATGGGACTCCAAAAAAGGTAATATTTTCACCATCTCTTTATGTTTGAATGATCGTGTTTCCAATATACACAAGGCACAACCGGTGTGCTGTTGTGCACGCTATGAGAGGATAATAAACACATACGTATGTGTGTTCGATTTGTATGTAGGCTCATAGCAAGAAAATGAAAACACATTTAACCACAATTTTTTTACACATTTTGCAGCTTTTCTTCCTCATCTTACTTTAATCTCATCTCAAAAACTAGCAATGTCAGTATAGAGGTGCCTTTTTAAAAACGTAAATCACAATTGTATCGTTTGTTAAGCTAGGATAAATAGTCACTATTGAAACCGCATCAGATGTCTTCAACTCAGTGTAAGAGCTTTTTCGCTGATGCTGAATAAATGAAGTTCCTATTAGCGTTGTAGGGATGCCGTGACGCCATTTTGCTCCAAAATCCAATTAAACTGTCAAAATCCAATTAAACTGTTCAAGCCCCTAAGTACCGAATATGTGGACCCCAGTATCTATAGTTGACTTTTTTTTAGTATGTGGCGGGTCGGTACTACCCCAACTCCCACATACTACAACGATGAGTTTCGTTTTTCTAACAAATCGTATGCCGAATTTGTCGGTCAGTATATGAGTTATATAGAGTGTAAGTATATATTCTTAGCTTAGCTTAGATTCCGACCCTATGGGTGACGGTTTACGTTTTAAGGTATTTCCTTGGCTTTGTTTTTTGCAAAAGTATGAAATGTTCCGTTGCACCCGAAATTAGCCCTTCCTGACTTGTTTTATTTCTTATTTTTCACTACGTTTCGTTATTCATTTTTGACATTTCATCTTTCCAAGCACTTCTTTCGCGCGCATGTCCGTTTCAAATGTTTCAAATATTCATCAGTCTTTACTTTTCTGATTATCCCAAGGAAACACACGTGCATGTCAATTGCCAATTTCATTTCCATTTGGTTGAATTCTTTAGATCTTTATTATTCTCTGAATAAAAGATTTAAATAATATCTGCGAAAGGCCCAGACAGAATATCAAGAATGGAGAAGTTGCAGTCAACCTACCCCAAATCGTGTGAGATGGCGACACCTTGTTGAGAGCGTATGCTCCAGTGTGGGAAAATCAAAAAAAATTTGTTTTTTAATATTAGCAATCCATATTTTTTTTGCACACAAAGAATAATAAATTGATCAGTCAAAATAAAACTATTCAGTTCAAAATCGATTTTATGAATATGATCCCGCCTGTTTGTTTGTTAACCCTAATATCGTCAATACAAGTTAAAAATCTTTGTTAGAATGAATTTTGCTGTAACTTTTTTTGATATATGGTACATATTTTATTTTAGCTTTACAGTCTTGCATTAACAATATATTAAAACAATTAAAATGAAAAGGGCGATGTTCACATATCTGTTCAAACCCGGAGACACGCTTTGCGAATCGGCAGTTAATCTAAATTTCCGAAATTGCTTTCCCCCGCAATTAATAAATTGTTTTCCACGCCATAAGTATAAGTTGAGGGGTATCCATCTGTCTGTACGCGAACTAGACCCTTAGTTTTTTAGATATCTATTTTACTCAATTTTGCATGTGTCTGTTTCTCTTCAAGAAATTCATTGATATCAGACTCGAAATGACAGATATCAGATAACTTGTGCACATAGCTTCCATACCCACTGACCGATCTAAACAAAGCTCTTGATAGACAATTTTTTTATTTTAGAATGTTTTCCAAGGTAACGCTACAATTTTCGAACAAATTATTCAGATCGGACCACTATTGCCCACAGCTACCATACAAATGGACCGTTCGAAACCACGATCTTTATTTTTATTTTATTTATTAAGTCAGATTAAGTCGACTTGATGCTTCTTTAAATAAAACAATTTGGCTATAAATAACTAGCAAAACGGCCAGTTAAATTTTCAGATTTAGTTCTACAATTATATATGTATTTAGTTCTATCTGCAACAAAAAAGCACTTGTGAAGGGCGTTTTCTGTTGGCGTATTTTCAAATACCTACCACTCTGTGCTTGAGATTGTGTAAAATTGTTGTTAGTTAAATAAATGGTTTCTGAATTGTTTGACTTCTTCTCTGGGAAGCATTTACTTACTGGTTATATCTGAAGCAACTGTCCTTAACTGACCTAACCAAATTATATACCCACTGTACTCTCAATATACATATATATATATATACACTCGAAATACTTGTATGTATATTTAATAGAAGAGAATACCAGAATAATTTTGTAAGGCGTCATTATTATAGAGAAATCTCCGTAAACAATACTTCAGACCATGTACTACTGCAACTTACAGTAATTCCGACGGTTTATATTTTTGTTTTGTTTAAATTTTACTAGCCTAAATTAGAACATGCCTTGCTTTCGTGCTTTTTTTCTTTTCGCACATAAATAAATAAATAAATAAATTACATTGTTTTAACCTAAACTTAATTAGTAATCGTTCATGATACTTGTGTGCGACAAGTAATATAACTTGCATGGTATATATTATAGATGTGTGTATTCCAGTCAATTTGTTCCAGGCCCTAAACTTCATTACACTCAAGAAACAGTTGATGACAATCATATCCGGAGCGTCCCCTGCGTCCCGCATCGTATAAATGTTCGAACTTACCATCGCTGGTGCGATCCAGGAAGTAGCTTGTAGCATAACTGAAAATTAAATTTATTCGTTGATTACTTCCACGGCTTTTTAATAGCAGCAACACTTACGATCCCAGCTGGCAGAAGATGCTGGCGCCTCCAATTTCACGAACACATTCTGAGTTTGCTTCACACATATAGCGTT
This sequence comes from Bactrocera zonata, assembly GCA_037783105.1. Taxonomy (NCBI): domain Eukaryota; kingdom Metazoa; phylum Arthropoda; class Insecta; order Diptera; family Tephritidae; genus Bactrocera; species Bactrocera zonata. The sequence continues at coordinate 113,641 of JBAWJQ010003972.1, forward strand.
GCATGCATTTGTCGTCCGCGTTGCGGTAAGTACGCACGTAACCTTTCAGAAGAGAAAGACCGGCGACTGTGGCGTCACTTACCGAGTCCCGTTTACCCATCGAACGAGCGGACAACGACCGATGGGAGAATGATGTCTTCAGTGCATCTAGCAGATTCATCACGATTTGAATGAACTGAGTCAGTCGAAATGCAAAAGTAGATAGAGAAGAAGCAATAATATAAACAGAGAATAAAGAAATTACGTGTATTTTTCATTAAACTACTCAAGAACATACATATGTATAAACGAAGATTTATAAATATTTATTTATAAATGTGTGCGTGTGCTAATAGCTGTGTAAGCTTGCCAAAGTGTGCATAGGTAACTAAAGTACACAGGTAAATTATAGTGGAGAGTTATGTGTTTTTAGTTGGTTTTTTTGCATGTGAGTACTAAAATGTGATCTGTGTAATGTTTACAAGTATATTGCTATTGTTGTAAAAAGTGTATTGTAAACATTTCTTTATCTTCTATGGGTAAAATCATTACGTTGTTTACATACTATTTTCCATCAATTAATTTTTAATAGTTTGATTATTTTTAATTTATAATTTACTAATTCATCAAAATTGTTGTTTTACCTCTCCAGCTTGTTTCGCCATCGAATTCACTTGATCGGGATCTTTGGTACCAAGCACTGATGACAGCACAGCAGCTAAGATGTTCTGTTGCAAGCGAGAAACCACACAAAACCAATAATTCCACACACCATTCAGTTTGAGATAGTTTTCAATATTTTATGTATCGATTTGTTTTGTACAAGAACAACAAAATAATGGTAAAACAAAAAGAATAGGTTTTTGGATTAGAAATATTTATGAAAACAGATTCTACGAATACGCATACGTACATAGGTCTGGTAGGTACATACATATGTTAGTATGAATTTAGGCAGTGGAATTTGAGAACTAATTAAAGTCAGAGGGAAGGACATATATGTACAAGCACATCTACAAATATTCCGTTTTTGTAGTTTTTTATATCGCGAAATATGGTGCTAGTTGCACTCTCAGCAAAATTTATAAACTCAAAACAGATATCGATCACGATGACGAACGGGCTAAATTGCAGGACTTTTTGTTCGTTCGTGCTAGCGAACTTGAGGCTTGGTGCAGATGTCTCTTGACCCGAGAGGTTGGTATTGCAGATGGGCGATATCGGATCACTTCTATGTTCACGGATATGGATATTCTATAGTTTAATGAATAAAATGGGCGAAATCTTTTGAGCCTTGCGAGAGGAGTAAAGGATCGGTTACACCCGAAATTGGCACTTTCTTGCTTGATTTTGTTTATGTTTTACGTATAATTCAAATATAAAACTATTATTTGTGCATATTTAATACTATCGTTAATTAAGATTAAAGTGAACCATTGAATCTGTTTGTATGTACAGATGAGATACATATACTATATGTAATCGGAAGTTCTGTTAGAATCTTGAAGTTTCATACTGCACTATGTATCCATACAATATGTTGTATGTACATTCTAAATAAACCATTTGGTAAAATAAAACATACACCTAAAAATATAAATATAAATAATTAAATAAATTTATGAAAATCATTAACTAACCATTGCCCTTGTTAAACTCTTTTCTTATATTATATATGTATGTATCTTACATTGTTGAGTGGTAAAGCATGTAAAAGCAGTACTTTTTAGTTATATCTAAGGAATTATTTACACTATATGATAAAATGCTATGGGATTGTATAAAGTGCACTTCAAGTTTCTACTATGAAAAATGTGATTCAATTTGAAAAATTTCTTCTTACCTGCATTGGTGAGCCACCGTTGTCAACCTTATCAATGCCGTCGCTTGGAGCACCGCCGCCCAACAGAGTGTTAATGATTTTTAGACCTTATAGTTGAGAAATCAAATGTAAGTATTAAAAAAGCAATTTTTCCTCTTGAATATTGCTCTCACCCATCGATATTACATTGGCCCATGGTGAGCCACCAAAACCGACAGAGTTGTCGATATCGTCAGACTTAGATGGCGCGTTAGCTGCTCCATTGAAGAACATCGTTAAAACAGTCGACAACATATTGGACCAGGAAAAACCAGTAGGAGTCTCGCTTAGTTGGTTGACCACATCGCCGTCATCTTCGACATCATCTAAAGCCACTTTTTTTGAAGCATTGGGTTTCACCGCATATTTCCGGCCCGTGGATTCAGCTGTTGATTGATAAACAGGTGACTGCTGCAGCTGACGTTGGTAAACTTCATTTTGCGGATAAGCATACGAGAGTAGCAGGCAATTGGTAGAAACTATTAAAAGTAGCAAGTAAGAGTAAAGCCTGCGTTGATTAATCATGCTGTAGGGAGAAAAATGAAACGGAATTTGAAATTGTATTAACACTCTTTTGTGTAGAGAAACAAAAATTTAGAAAGTATGTCACAAAAATAATTCAATCTCAAAATGTCAACAAGGAGCATGTCTATGTGATATTCTTATTTGCATTATCCTAAATGACATTAATACGATAACCACATTTATTCAGTTTTTGATGTAATTTTTACTCCCCCTTCATATTTAACAGGTGTGTTGCAATTGTCATATTTACGAAGAAATTGTGCATTGCGACTTTTTGCACTTACATTTTCTAAAACCATTGGCGCAAAGCAAAAAGAAATTAAATATTATGAAAATATTCTTATTATATCGAGATTATGTGCTAAACAAAAAGGCAAACTTATAATCTTCAGATGAGTTTACTTCAATTGGTCTGTGTTTTTATATAAAACACTCATTCTTCCTAATGGGAAAACAGCCTAACTTAAATATGCGAGAAAATAATCTTAAAGAAAGTTCAAATAACGGCACAAATCAATCTCTTCGTATGGTATGTATACTGAAGAGATTATTTCTGTTTGAGACACGCCGATGTCTTACGTTCGTTTAGCTGCTATTAACTGTGCTTAGCGCTTTTCTCAACAGATGTTTTCAATTTACCCCGGACTACTGAATATATCCACCATACTCTCCCTGCTTGCCAGTTAATTTCACATATGTAAGTATGCATTTAGCTCAATAACT